>DWHP01002271.1:0-14679 GCA_018247895.1 Parnassius honrathi
GTTTGCAAAAAACTTGCAATTCTCGCCATTTTAGGTCACGAGCCAACAGGCGTATCTAATAACGTGACCTTGCAAGCTTACAGGCTAATGTATGTTTCGTTAGTGTAATTTGTTTCACGATTAGGAATTTTATTTAATATGTAAGTAACAATATTATGCTAAATACGAGAGTTTGAAAAATATTAAAAGAGTGCTATTGCCTTGATATAACATCAAGAAATCTATATTATTTATCACTCATAATAATATGTTTATGTGTTAAGTGAAACAGTTGTAGTTATAGTAATTTCACATTAATCCGTACTTAACTGACTAGAGGGCGCACTGAAAACTAGCTCCATGATAATATACCACGAAATTATACTGAGTGTAGTCCTTATAATACCAATATATACCCAACCCCTTATATACCAAACCCGTAAGGTTTATGATGGCAATGCTTTGATTATATATAGAATTTAGTTTTATTAGTTCTGTAGCTCTATAAATTGATTTATCTATTATGATTTTTGTAACATGTATTAGAGGTGGTTTTAATAAATTATTCTTTCTTTGAAAATAACATCTAGAATATTACCGTATAGAGGCCATAAAGTCCAGGTGTTTATTCTCTTCCTCCAGCTGTGCGACACGCTGCTCAGAGGCCTGCAGGCGTTGCTGCGCCGCGGCCAGTTCATCTCGAAGCCACGCATTCTCCTGGCATAGACGTCGAACTTGTGTGCGCAACTTCTGCTTCTCTGCCTCCACCGACTGCAGATGAGAGGCCAATGCCATCATCACCTGGAACAATAATTATTCAGTTTTTATTTTTTATTGTAGCCACCAAGACTAAAATTAACGAACTAAAAAAATGAACATGTGGCGCAGAAAAAAAGTTAGTTAATTTACAGTTTTTTTTTCTCCCTTTATTTAGGACAACAAACTAATATACTAATAGTTTAATTTATAAATTAAACATCTAAATTTCCTATAGTATAACCATGAACACAATTGAGTTGCTGCTTGATCCGTTTACACAAACTACCGAATATAAGCCAAAAAAGAACAAAGAGCGAGCTAGATAATTGTTGAAATCATAGATGTATTATAGTATTCTATGGTTGAGTAAAAAATAAATAAATGGAGAAACAACATTGCTATTTCATTAATTAGCACATTCATTTTTCTACGTGGTAGAGCCAGTTTGCAGCTATATTACGGTTGTAGCACGAATGGGTCGGCTCGACCCGGGAAGGACCACATTCTCACAGAATACCAGCGTAAAATAGCAGCTTAATATTGCTGTGTTACGTACGGTGAGTGTCGAGAACCGGAGATTCGTTTTACTGGAATCGAGGCATTCCATCTTAGTACTCAGGGGTAACAACGCATCTGCATATTGATTCTTAAGCGAAGTTAAATGTAGATGTCTATGAGCCACAGCGTCCACTTACCATCAGGTGGACCGTGTGCTCGTTTGTCACCCTTATTCTATAAAAAAAATACATTTCAATTTCTAATTCCATTATAGTTTCCACTTTTCTCTTTACTAATTCTATTATAGTTTCCACTTTTCTCTTTATATATTTTATTTTCAAAGCAATTAAGTAAAATATTACAGGAAAAAATAACATTTTTTCTAACACGATACTAAATATTACTAAATATTAAGAAAATTAAACGAAGTTTCTTAATGTACTAGTAGACAACGAAACTTATGTCGCCGCGCAGACGGTAAAATTACGTTACGACAATGGGTGACAAGTTTTTATGACAGCCAACCAAAGTTCACCCTACTGCCCCCTTCGTTAAGAGATAGGTACGCCCCCGAGGTAATCAAAGTTCTTAGTAATAAAGTCGAAGTTTCCAACATGTTCATTTTATAAATGAACATGTTAGGAACTTCGAAAAATAGATATAAGTTTTTATTCTGGTCGGTATTTGTGAGGAGAAATAAACATAATTATTATTATTATATTATATATTCGTGTCTCACTAACACGCGTTCTGTTATATATAATAATGGTTTTATACATAATTTTTTTATAGAATAAGAGAGACAAACGAGCACACAGTCACCCTGATGTTTATTTACACCAAAGACATTTTTTCATAAATGTAGATGTCTATGGTCCGCAGCATCCACTTACCATAAGGTGGACTTTGTGCTCGTTTGTCACCCTTATTCTATAAAAAAAAACGCCTTCCCGGCCAAGCCTTCGTGCTTAAACCATAATATAGCTGCAGCGTGACTCTACCACGTATAAGTTGTATACTGGATTACCTTTTTTTCCGTCTGGAAAAAAATAGGGTGTAACATGTAAACGGAGTAGAAGCCTATGGCATTGACATTTTACAAAAAAATAGAAACAAATACGTCGAATTAAATAAATAAAATAATTAAAATCTATGGAAATTCAAATCATATCCACCTTACTTTACGAACGGCAATAAAGCAATAAATTTAGTAGGCATCTTTGACCTTGTCACTTCGCAGGGTTACAGGTTAAAAGTCAAAGTAATTGGTAATTTTTTTTTAAATGTTTCATTCAAAACTTGTTTTTAGATTTTGTTAAATATTAGGTCTTAGGCTTCTACTCAGTACACATGATACACCCTTTTATTTTCTAGACGGTAAAAAAGGTCATCCAGTATATACAAGCGTGATAAAGTATACATTCCACACAATACTTGTCCAGCTGGCAACGTATGTGTGAAGAGCTCCGATTTTTTTGATATTTCCGGCCTAGTTCAGGCTTAGACATAGTTACAATTATGGAGGAAGTTAAATTCGTATATCTTAATTAAAGGTAAATTAAGTTAAATAAAATAAAATATACAGATAATGATATATGGTCAGAGTCACACAGAGTAGAGATTGTCACTCTCAGATGAAAAACGTACATAATATGTTTGTCGCCAAATAATTTTAAAATGTTGTCAAGAAATAGTTACTGACAGATTGAATGAATGAGCTGCGAATTTTGTGTGATTACTTTTCAATAGTCTGTGAAGTGTATATAATTTATCTTTGTTTTATATATTATTGTGCAGTTGAAAGTAAAATACAGCTCGTTAAATATACAAATTTAGAAAATTTATAAACTTCGGTCGAATTTTGAGCACTTGGTGAACATTGTCCATGATTATCTGTGATTGGTCTTCACCACTGGTGACAAGAGGGCTGGTTCTTTTCTCACCCAAAGGCAGCTAGAATAATTTATTACGTCAATTTAATGTATTCTTTTATAAATAATCATTGAAGGAAACGTTGTATTTTTTTTTAACTCATTATAAGCTAGCTCTTGACCACAATCCCATCTGGTGGGAATAAGTGTCTTATTCTCAAATCAGCAAACGCTACTCAATTTATTTTATTTTTTTATATTTTTTTAAAGACGCCATTAAGTCTTGTGCCTTCTCTATCACTTTAACTCAAAGTGTGACTTCTTAAATTTTGTATGGTTTGAGTATCTGGCCATTAGCGTAATAAATAATTATAGTAATCATAAAAATATAGTGTAGACTACAAAACAATCCATTTTGAATCATCTAAAATGAAAAAGCTCAACAAAACTACAAACAATTCATTAACATCATCTTTTCTCTCTACAAACCAGCAAATAAACAACGCAAAAAAACCTACAGGTAATAAACACCGGCTTAACTCCCATCTCCCCCAGCCGGCCAGGCCTCAGTGCGTCAATCCCGGAGGCTCTTTGTCCTCACGCTTCAATGAAGCGCAACGCAGCCTTGATTAAGAGCTGCAATTACATTATCATCCTCGCGTTTGTATATGAGCTACTAGTGGTGCGCCTTGTCATATTATCTGCAATCTAATCATACGAAAGAAAGTAATGCTTAAGAATTATAACTTAAATAAAAAACAATAAAAACCCTGGAAACAAAAAAGGTGATCTTCAAACAGCTGAAAACTTTTTCTTGAATCATACCTAAGAACACTCTCGATCAACTCACCTTTCAAACAAAGAAAACTAAATCTAAATCGATTCCATCGTTTGGGAGCTACGATACCACAGACAGACACACATATACTTAAACATATAACACGAGGGGTGTTGTTTGCGTCGGGGGTTAAAAACGAATTCCTATTATGTATATATTATATATATATTATGTATCGACAAAAATTACTATAAATAAGATGGTGACATGAACCAGATTATGGAAAATCTCTTGCGGTTCATCAAGGATGGTGGTTTACCTTAAATTTCTCACGAAAATTTTTAATTTTCAATTTTCGGGCGTCCGGATAGCCAAAGCCGGTTCCGTACGTAATATAAATGTTACATTATAATATAATTACCACATATTCATCTTTATCTTATTTAAATATTATTTCCATGTTATTACTTTAACACTTAAATAAATCAAAAATTTCAGATTGGATTTCTCTGGTTGTCAAGGCTAGTCTTCAGGGATTGTCTCTGGGTATCAGCGGTTTTCAAACAATGTAAGCGTCCATGAGAATCACACTGAAACATCAGTTAACGTGCGATGTCTTCGATTCCTGACTGTTAGATATTATCTGGTTTTCGGGTCAGTACATCTCGCGAGATTCCTGTTAGCACCCGTCCCTACCCTCTTGCTGTTACAGATACGCCAAGAGGAATGTTTAAACGCAAATTAATAAAAATATTTTAGCACTATAAAAGTTGTAGACGACAACTTTGATCATTAACAGGAAAATTTTAAAAGGGTGCGATGAGGCTGGATTCTCTGATCCTGGGAATTATGCAAGATACATTGAGACGAAGACCATATTATTTTTTCAATTCAAAAAGTCGAAATCGTAAAAAGAAAGTATTAACGTAGTCTCTTAAAACAATTACAATTGGAATGTTCATACATAGGTTATTTACTTGTATCTAAACTTTCTATTTTAACTCGAAAGCAAAAAAGTAAACTGTTAGGAAGAAGGATAAATAAATGCTTAGAAATTTTTATGATACACCATCGTTTGACACAGTTTTCTATAGAAGAGAACGCGACCAGCTTAAGTACCTCTCGAGTCCTGTAAAGCATTAAAAAGATCTAGGACATTTTTTGCGGCAGAGAGTAAACAACGTCCTTAAACATGAATCTGAATATTTTTCTGACAGTTTTTCAAAAATTCAAATATTTTAATTATTAAGTAACATCAGCTATCTTTTTTATAGTATTAAAGAAGCAAACGAACATTCATTGGAAACTAGCCCACAACCAATTTCAAAGTAAAGCATAAATGCGTTGCCAACATCATAATGGTATATCATAAATGGCACTGTACCGCACTGAACAGTTGCTTAATGAATCGTTAACTTATTCTTTTGTACAGGTTTTGAAAAGATAACAGATCATTACACGACTTTGAGTACGTCAGTTGGAAACTTATTACACTCGTTTTATTACGCTTTAAACCGGAACCCAATACCGGGTGCACTACTATCGGGTCATAGGCAGTAAATGACATGGGCGAGTTAGCCCTTATCACCACTAGTAAAGACTAGTAAACTTAGCCCAGAGTCTAAGTGGAGATCGTCTATCGGGACAAGAACTGTAGCAGTGTGTTTAGCATATATTTTGACCGGCTGCCACTAAGGACATTGCAAAACAAGTACGAGTGTTGAATGCACTCCGAACTCCCCGCCTCATCGCCTCATCGCAAATCATTGAATTTCTACACTAAATATCAATTAAAAAAGTACATTTTTAATAGATGAGACCGTTAGATAGACACCGCTGTAATTTTGTAAACAAAGACATTCTCGAAATGTCTGAATAGATGGTTGGACTTCTTTTTTGCCTATGTTCTCCGAGATTGACTTTACACCAAATGTGTGATTAAAAAATGTAATATTTACCGCGCAGTGGTGGCATAAGCGAACCCATAACCCTATTTTGACCCGTAGTAGGCAAAGGAAAAGATATAAAAGACTATGACTACACGTGACTATTGTAATATATCATTAATTTATTAAATTATTTTTTTACTAGAAAAAAATTACCATTACCAGGATTATCTCATGTATACATAAATATAAATCGCACATGAACACAATCATATTGTAATATATTATTAATTTATTAAATTATTTTTTTACTAGAAAAAATTTACCATTACTAGGATTATCTCATGTATCAAAATATGTCTCAAAATGTACCTATGGCGAACAAGCCCCTACGCCTCACACTTCGACGAAGACTTTCCACTCAGGTCTTGATAAGGAAAGAAGGATCGAACGAAATTATATTCACCTCTTTCTTTAAATTGATGTGAGAAACTAACTTATGAGTCCTCCTGAAGTTGACTACTACAGTCCATGGACGCCATTAACATTAAATAAAAAAAAGTTGTCAACTCTAAGGACTATGGTATAATAATGCCTTACAGCCTGTGATTATGACAGCGGAACCAAAAATTGAACAGAACTCGCAAATATTAGTTAATTTTTATAGGTATCAGCTGCCGATATTGAAAAGCTATTTATATTCCAGGAAAGAACTGATCGTGTTATTTACAATATTAGACCAAAGGAGTCGCGCCGATACTTTTAAAGAAATTAAGATCCTGTTACTACACATTTCATTTTGGATAAAACTATTTATTTTAGGAAAGAAAGAAAAAATTGTCCATAATTTCAACACGCATAATAAATCTTTTTGGGTAGATGTACTGACAACAATATTCTCTGTAATATTGCCTGTGCATACGAGTATATTCAAGGCGTATATAGAAAGTGTTCCTATGAGGATATTATAAATTACATGATAATATAAAATATAAGAATGCAAGGAAATATTGAGCTTCTCGAGACTTTTTTTTTACTTGTGCATATTTTATATGGCAGAATTCTAACTGTAAGAAGAATATTTATTTACATACTTGTGAGGTTTTTGTCGCTTCTTCTTACAAGGTCTTCCCTCAGTAGAGACTTGTTAAAGCTTGGATCAATAATAGTAGTACAGTTATTGATCGAAGTGTTGAAGCGATAGCGTAGCTTTTGACTTTCAAAAAGTCGGTTCTGAGTAAAAATATTATGACTTAGAATACAAAATATGTTTGTAGAAAATTCCAGTTCGTAAACATGACATTAAAGAAATAGAAATGGAGCGAAAAAAAAAACAAAAGCCTAACGAAGTTTAATGTGTATAGTATACAGTGGATATACCTATGTTTAAACTTGACATTGTTCTGTAACCTGTGTCTTCGTCCGAACCAGTGCAAAACCAATTTATATAATTTCCTAATAGAATAATGGTGACAGACGAGCACACAGTCCTCCACACCCGATGGAAAGTGGATGCGGCGACGCATAGATCTACATCCATCCTCGAATTAGAATCAAAATGTAGATACACCCGTTTTACCTGAGGACTAAAATTGGGTACCTTGTTACTACAAAATAAAAGTCCGTGGTTCTTGACACTTAGCATAAAAGACACGGTAGCCACATTTACTTTGAATTACTAAGTTTTAATAAGTTAAAATTTTAAAGCAAAGTGTGTGCAACAAACATTATAGCCTTAATATTTGATCGCTTTGTAGTAAATGAATCAACGAAATTGCCTTCTATGTCCGTCGCTACTGACCTCTATGCGAACCTACAAGTTATTACTACTTAAGTTGATACTACTTTTAAATCACAATTATAGATAATACTAGCTATAACCGGCATACTTTGTAACGCCTTTTTTGTCAGTCACCATCATGAGTGTGCGTACAACAACTCACTTTCATCGTAATCGGATGAATGGTAAAGTAACTGATGGAAAGACGAAGAAACAAGCAAACAAATATTACTTTTTAACAGAAATCTTCTCGGATGCGGTCATATCAACTCACCACAGTTTCATCGTAATGGGATGAATGATATAGGAGCACATAGAATATGAACAAACAAACTAACAAATATTGATTTGTATACCTAATTGGTACTCGGCACGTTACAGCCGCAGAAGAAATAATTGTGTAAATATCGTTTTGAATTTGGGAGAGTTATATTATTTAATTAGGAATTATAATACATTCATTGAAATTGAATGATGTATAACTTTCAAATGAATTAATTTCTACGATACGCGTGCCACTTACTGTTCAATTGCAGTGACATTCGCTGGCACTGAGTTTTAGTCTAGTTCACTGTAATTTCTTTATCAATTTAAATTTAAACACGAGACAAACAGTCACGGTTATAACTTAAGCACTATCGAACGATATCTTTAATTTAAGCGAATACTACACACGGAATAAAACTAAATTTACGGTTCTTGTCACGTTTAAATTTAACTTTTTAATTCCCGACGTTCCGAATTCAGCACTAACTATTTCAAAAGTCCCGACAATTGGCAAGAGATTTATATAAAATTAATTAATTCAATTTGTATATCAGAACTCAATTCAATCACCAATTGAACCTCGTTCATAGCATGGTGATTAGGGGCGTTAAATATGTTAAATAATTTAGATCCAAATTTCTGTAGGTAATTAGCAGTAGGTGAATGTAAAAATCTTTTACGTAATATATATGAGCAGAAAAATTCATAAAAATATTTTTATCCAACTTTAAAAATCTACATTCGTAGTAGTATTGATTATTATTACTTATGTAGTTATTATAATATAAACTCAGGACCATGGTAACAATTTGCCCACCGTGTAAAGGCGGTGTAAGATTATTCACTACCCCATATCATCCCGCGGGTGTCGTATGAGGCGACGGAGTAAAATTGAATCGGGCGATGGACAGCAGCATCTTCTTGATAACAGTTGAATGAAAATAAAAAACTGTGGTTGCCAACCCGTTTGCGTGAAACTATGGCAAATATCCCTTCTATGACGTTATATATGTAGGGGGCCTATGTTCAGCAGTGGATTTTGATAGACTGTATCAGTAACAGTTTAATATGATACAATACGAGTACACGATAATACAAACAGCCTACGATGGAGGCCCAAAATATTGTAACATTTTTGACTGATACCTAATATGTGTGTATGAGTATTACTTAAGTATGCATGAATGTATGGTTGGCTGTTTGTTCCGATGTCCCTTCGAACTCCTAAGCTGTCTGTCTAGTTTTGATAAATTATATTCGTTCCCTATATTGTCGAATCAAATGACATACTGAATGTTATATGAATTCAGATTAGTAACTTTCTAGGTCTTTGCCAAAGTTAATTAAAAGTACAAATAAATCATCATCACTCATCACGACAAAAGTACAAAACTCCACGCAAAATAAATCGGGGGCACAGCTTGTATATAATAATGATATTTCATTGGAAATGTCATAATGTGGAATAGAATCTGTACGTGTATTATGAAACACCAAAAGAAAATTAAACACCCTGAAAAATAGTAATACTTAATCAAATGCATCGTGAATATCAAAGGCATACTGGAGTCGTGTACTGTATTTTTATTAATAATTGATTTCTTTCCAAATGTTCTAAGTAAAACCGTTGATTAATTTAAGCATATACTAATAAATATATCCCACATACATTTCATCTTTTCATGTTATATTCGAAGGAACATCACTGTAATTAAAAAAGTAGCAAATATCAATGTATTGGATGCTTTCATCTCCTATAAATCTTATTAGCTGTATGTTCGTAAACGCAAAGGCATACCCCATCCTATATCTAAAAGAAGTAATAAGTATTACGATGCGATATAAGAAAAACAAAATCAAATTTAATTTATGATAAAATTTTTGAACAAACTAGAACAAACAGATAACAGTAATACAATTGTATCACGAAGGTAAGAATTAATAGACATCATTATCACAGCCTACCAAAATTTCACTGTTGAATATAGGCCTTTACTGGTTTTTGATTGTAGAGCACGCGGCCTGAAAGGCCGCGGGCTGTAAAAAGAATTTCAATCATTCTGCGTCATTACTTGCGTAACGATGACTCCTATGACAGTGGACGGTGCATGACAGTGTACGGTCCGAACAGGGGGTGGCGGGCCCCGGCTATCGTTCGATGTTCTGTGCGGTGAGAACCGCCTAGGGACGCAGGTGTACAGTGCGTACGCGGTGTGGAGGGGTGTGCGGCGCACCCGTCTGCGGACTCGCTGTGTCCCATCCGTTATCCTATCAGTGTTTGTGACACTAGGTGAATGAGTTGTGTCTATGTGTGACGGGCCGGCGACATTTGTGTCGTCGGGATCTAGCGGAACTGGGGGTTCAATTAAAACGTTGCGACGCCTCCAGAGACTTTGCTTAACGTTTTGGGTCGGAGCGTAGGTAGCTGCGTTTACCACTAGCGGGTTGGGATGTGTTTCACTGGTCTCAAAGTAGTGATAAAACATTTCCTTGAAGTAATCAGAGATCGTCGGAATTTGACAATATCTATGTAAGTCCGAGTTTCGCTGGTACCACCGAGCTCCAGTGGCGATGCGAATCAATATATTTTGGACAACTTGGAGGTCGTACAAATGTTTAGGAGCCGCGTGTGCGAAAGCTACGCTTGCATAGGACATGAATAGGTCTTACGCAAACTTTGTAGAGGTAAAGCTTGTGTCTTAAGGTCAGCTTGCTCTTATTGTTTACTAGCTGGTGGAGGCGGCTAGTAATGAATTTGGCATGATTTTCGACGACGCGAATGTGTTTCGAGAAGTGCATGGAGTTGTCAAATGCGACTCCTAGGTATTTGGTGGCTTGTTGCCAGAGGATCGGGTGACCGAATAGGGTGATCATGCTTAGAGAATTTTTAGGATTTAGATTCTGATGATTAAGGGAGGGTTTCTTTTGAAAGTATATTGCTATACTTTTTTCAGGGTCCCCTTCGATTCTCCATAAGCGAAACCATTCGCCTAAGCGATTGGCGGCTCTTTTGAGCATCTTTGTGAGAAATGGCTTGTTGAAATGTGTGACGTAAAGTGCAGTATCGCCTGCAAAGAGAGCTGGGTTGACCATTGTATCCCTGAGAATGTCACTCGTACGGAGCGCGAATCGGGGTGATAGTGGAGCGAGGAGCGGGGAGATAACGGTGCCCTGAGTGACTCCAGCTCAGAGGGGGTGCTTGGAGGAGCGGGTTCCCTCTATACGAAATCTGAAATGGCAGTTGGGAAGGAAGGCTATTATCATGTGAGTGAGCCTATCGGGCACGTTACGTTTAAACAGCTTGTAAAACAAGCCTTCGTGCCAGACTTTGTCAAACGCTTTGGCGACGTCGTTACCGGGCACCGGTGTTACGGATTCGACCGTTACTCTTTGAGTAAGAGAAGCCCTCTAGGATGTATTCCTTAAGACGGTGGATCCGATTGGTGTACGAGTGTTTGGGTCTGAAACCGAACAGCTCCTCAGGAATAAGCTTGTTTGTAAGGACGTGTTTGCGGTGGCCTTTCAGTGTTATACGTTCGTAAACTTTCCCTGTGTGCTGAGGAGACTGATGGGTCTGACACTAGAGACTAGGTTGCGCGGTTTTCCTGGTTGCGACATTCCTATAACGGCCGCTTCTTTCCATGAATCCGAGAAGGGGCAGCTGGAGATAAGAGCGTTGAAAATGCTTACTAGAAGGCAGACAAGCGGCGCTGAGTGGGATTTCAGCACACTGTTGCTAAGGATGTCGGGGCCGGGTCTTTTTGAGGTTTTTGATGGTTTCTATGACTTTTTCAACAGTCACGGGATATAAGGGGGGCCCGCAGGTGATTCGCAGAACTATGCATGACCTCCGCTTCGACCTCTGCAAGGTGAGTAGGAATAAGGGTTCGCTAGAAGGAGTGCATTGCCCTGTAAACTGTTCGCGAGGCATTCGGCTCTTTCAGTGTCATCAAAGGCTAGATCGGGGTTTCCTGGCCTAATGATAGGTGGCATGAGTGAGGATTGTTCTTCTTTCAGAGCTCAGGTCAACTGCCAGAAGGCAGTTTGGGATGGCTCGATATCTTTCAACGGATTATCCCTCTCATCCTGTCTAAATTCTGCAATGCGCTCTGCAAATCTATTGTGCGGTAGTGATCATACGGTTTAAGGGCCGTGCTCTTCACTCTGATCGGTAGTCGAATATATCTCGGAAACTTCAGGTGTCGATTGCTCAACACGCGAACCTTTCGAGAGTATTCTTCGACCGCTGAGGTGAGGTGGTCCTCATAATCATTTTAGCGTTAATCGCCTGATTCGCTACCTCTGGTGAGTCTATTTTGTCAGGAATAGTGTTGGAGGAAGTACTGGAAGGTCGTAGATTCGAGTTTGACTTTGAGCTTAGTCCAATTCACCATGGCTTTGGTTTGAATGTTGGATCATGGATCGGCATCCGAGTAAACCGGAATAGGGCCGCGGGTCAAAATCGTGGAGGGCGCATGGGAGCAGTGTTACGAGTATTTACCGACGTGAGCGAAGACGGTGAAACCGGGACGAAGAGGGGGGGAGTGGTTTTCCTCATGGCAGATCGGCGTGGCCTTTCATTGCATAAGGAATGCAGACCAAATGTCTGAGAAGGCTTTACGCAGAAAGTACGCGAGTTTGACATAAGAGAACGACGCCATCTTGTCCTACGTTAACACAAATTAACACAGATGTGTGTTTTTTTACATAGAAGAAAGGCAGCAAGCGGGCATACTGACCAGCTGGTGGTAAATAGATGATTGGTAGATAGATGTTGTGGCCAGTAGACATCTAGGTATTTCTATTCTCAATTAAGTATTAAAATGCACATATGTTGTCACCCTTGAGGACTAAGATGAAATGCATACTTTTAAGTAGAAAAGTGTCTCCGGTTCTCTACACTCACCATACGAAAGATAGCAGATAAAGCTACTATTTTAAGCCAGCGAGGTCGCTATTCGTGCTACAATCACAAAATATATGCCGCAAGAAACTACTCCGTATGTAAGGCATTGTATTAAAGTTAAAATGTCTTAATCTACTAAATAAAACAAATAGAAAAAAAAAATCACGCCAAAAAGTTAAGAAGGACCAGTACTTGAAAACAATGAAACTTTGACAGCAGAATTAGTAACATGGAATAGGTAAATCATTCGATTGAGATTCGATTAAAATAGATTAAGGTCAAACATTTATTGGGTCTTAGAGGAATTTAACGTAAGAAAAACAACTAGTTCTCTAAATAAAATGCTTAAAAGTATCACTAAAATTTACAATTTAGGATTTGCCAATAACGCAGAATAAGGAGAAAGTAGGAACAGTGGTGACGGTACTGGTTGTCAGCAGGGACTTAAAACGTTATAAATATCAGAATTTTTAACGTTATAATGGTATCGTTACTTCAGCAAGTCAAATCGTTTTCAATGTTTAGTATAACGTTTTAAGAGTGACAGAACGTAATTGTGACAGGCAAGTTAACGTTATAATAACGATATATACGCGACGTTGCCCTACCTATTCATTTTCAAATGCGCGCGAATATGTCCGACTTACGAGATGGGTGGAGCCTGGGATCCAACTGGTATACTAGATAGATCGGACGAATGGGGAATTTCCCGCAGCGCACGAGCTCCCGAAGCGAACTGGCAACGTTAACATTTGCAAATAATAAATATCAACCGCTTGCGAGTTACAATTTACGACGTATTACCCAATAATAATACCTAGATAAATATCATATTACTTACATTTATTTATTTTTTAAATTGATTCTAACTACACTTAGTTACAAATATTGGAAATGGGTCGTAAAAAATTAATAAATCTTATAGATATTTTAATCTTGACAGCCATTTTTATTAAGAAAAATATTGTATTTACATATAGGTACAGGGTCTCCTAGAAAACAGGACACCAACCTACTTTCAAGGTTATCTGTACTTTAAATATGAACAGTTTTTTCTAAGAAACCTACCTATATCTCCAAGCAAAATAAAATCGCTTGTTTCGTTTTATTTTCACTCTTGATGGAAACAGTTATATTTTTTTTACTCTAAGACAGTAGATTCCTTAGTAAAATTTGTTCATTTTGATGAGTAAAGTCAAATCTCAAGGCAAATCAAGTTAAATAATAAAATTATCTCTTGTACCGAATACGCGAAAGAAAAACAGGTGTTTAATACATTTATGTTTTTTATAGTATTATGTTTCATAACAGTAAATATTTTTTCACCATTTAAAGGCTGGATCCATAGTAAAAGTTTCAGTGTCAGATTCATTTTATGTTTTATTTGTTGTTTTGCACTTACTGTAATCTTGCAGTACAATAACTAAATTAAACCAAAACACAAAACAAATCGTGTAGCGATGGAAAACGGAAGTTTCACAGCGTACGAGAGGTTAACTAACCCACGTTAAATACAACAAATCAGGCAAGGCTTTGCTAGTGACGCATCACTTTTCCACGAAATGATATTATATCAAACGCTTTGTCACGATTAAGTTTCCTAAGCGGACAGGCTAAAACGAGATGTAACAATTTATTTCCTACGTAGCGGGTGGACGAAAAATTCTCCTACGAACTAAATTTATGTGTGAACGAGTTTGATGTATATATGTGATCAATATTATACGACTTCGAAAGAATTCAGATGGCGTCATTTGAAGCGTACACTAACCAAATCAAACAAGTATTTATGCAATAATGCACTATGTATATAAATTCATATAAATATTACGAATCTCTTTTTATACGTGGTAGAGCCCTGCTGCAGTTATATTAGTGGTATAATTGTAGCACGAATGGGTCGGCTCGACCGGGGAGGGACCACGCTCTCACAGAATACCAGCGTGAAATAGTAG
>DWHP01002272.1:0-14678 GCA_018247895.1 Parnassius honrathi
AGAATTCTCCATAAGCCATTGGGCTCTCCCCTTTGTTGCTCGTCGAGTTGGATTACTATGGGCCCTAATCCAGTCGAACTTTGGCTGGGCAACTTAGGGCCGTAACAATTCTGGTAGCAGAGCGCGGTTCTAGCCACCTCTCCGTTAACAAAACAAAAAAACCACTAACTCGACGCAAATTAATAGCAAGCGAAGATAAATCAATCACTCAATCTCAAAGAAAGGCCTCGTTATCACGTATATTAACGAAACTAAACTAACACAATGGCGGCTGTTAAGCGCTTATAACGATTTCGATTTAACTCGCGGTTCAGTCGCGAGCGTAGTTCGCTCCAGACGCGGCTGCTGCCGGAGCAGCTTCAAAAAGACTACAGACGATTGACAGCGCGCAGGCGCCGGAGCAAACTAGCCCGACTGGAGCAACCGCGCCCTCTAAAGGAATGCAGTCAGTCCAACTTTAAACCGGTTTTCGCTTCGAGACTAGCGCTACGAACGAGCGCAAAATACCAGATACTTAGAAAAAATTGTTGTGTGATGGTTATTCAAGTATTTGAAAAATCCAATTAATTTCTATTTTATTATTAATAATTTTTACAACTGTTATTTAAACATTAGGGATGTTATTTTAGTCAGTTGATACAATTAAATAGACAGATATTAAATTTTCTGTTGGTTGGTAAATTACTACAATAGTAATAAAAAGAAAATTTAGCGGTTATTTCAAACTACACCACAGAATAAATAATAATACTACATACGAAGTTGCACTCCTAATCGTTTCCTGTAAAAAACGTCTCCGATTCTCTACACTCATCACACGAAACACAACATCATTAAGCTGCTATTTCACTCCTACCCATGCGTGTTACAACGACAATATAGACGCTGCGTATGTTCTACCACGTATTATCATCGTGATGGGAAAAAGAATCTTAAATAGTTTATAAAGGAATATACTCGTATAGTGCCTATACATAATAAATAGGTATACAAACTTGCAAGCGCCATCGCACAGCGCAGTGATCCAGGATTTCCACTCACGGCCTCGTTGTGCTTCACTCGATAGCACCGTAAAGGCAAACCTGAAACAATATTATGCTTTACCTGATAATTCATTACTAGTGGTCGCACATCGGTCTAAAATATATATAATAATCAAAATTTTAAGTTTGTAAATTAAGCACGCGTTTATATCACTGCGGGTTTATTTTATTTATTTAATAAATTTGTAAATTTTTACATTGTTTATTTTAACAGTTAAAATTTATATTAACCATCTTCAAAACATCGCACAAAGAAGAGACCGGACTAATAGGAAACACTATATTTAAAAAAATACTAGCAATGTTTTTAACATTACTTATTACTACGTTTTTTTATACAAGAGGGCCAAACGTGTATGCGACCTACCAGATGATAAGTGTCGAAACAAACTTATATTATCTATGCTTTTAACTGCACACTAATATACTGGTTGACTTTTTTTACCTTCTTGAAAACAATATGGTGTTTTGTGTAAGTGGAATAGAAGCTATCCTCGAAAGTATTTGTAAAATATAACTGATAGGCAAAATTTCATCCAAAAACTTACATAAAAACAATTCATCCTACGGCATTTGAGTAAAACTAAAAACACGTGATATTATTTGAAATGGCGCGGCGTAGGCTACAATTGCTATGGAATGAAAGTTTTGTTTCGCCTAAACAAAACTTCCATTCCATCTTTTGTTAGGCGAATGCATACCGATGCCTACGATGAATATCGTGGTTATGTAGGCACCAGGAGGCCGAATGGGAGCAGGGAACACATCGTTGCAGCCAACATTTAGAATCAGGCGTATTCAAAAAGGCCTAGCTACAATACTTGCCTTCGTAATGCTTGCAGGTGTAAGTGTTTTTTGATATGGCACCATTTACGAATGTTGACTAAAATGTCTATGTCAATGTCTAGCCTGATTACAGAACGATTAGTTAGGTCCAGTCTCTTAATGACGTCTATTGTAGACAACCCGCTGCATTTGTTCGTTTTGTAATGAATGACAATTAAAATTCAGCATTATCAGTCACATTGTGGAACGCAAAAAACTAATACATTACATAATGTGCATAAGGACTAAGCGTTCATTAATACGTCTTATTTCTTATTTGGCTTCGACATGCATTCGTGCCGACCGAATGCAATTAAAGCCACTCCCTCCTGCTGGAAATGAAAACCTTTCTTTTCAGATTATTAATTTTGTGATTTCGGTCTTTCCTTCATACTTTTACGAGCTAATTACATGTTAACTACTAAGCGATTATACTTATCATTTTATCACGGGCAGCGATGACTAGTTGCGAACGCAGTTCCTTTAGGAACTTCTACACGGATCGATAGTGTCTACAGCAAATGGCACAATTATGTAGTCATCAGTCGAGAGTCACATTCGCGCCATTTAGGTACTTAGTTCAGAAGCCTCTGATTTAACTCAATTATTTTTTACAAATAAATTTCTTCATTTTTATTTCAATTAAATAATAAAAGGGCATAGTTAAGGTGCTTCAATCACTATCTATCAGTCACGCAACACAATGGCAACACTCACCTGTAGAAGAGCCAGTCGTCTGCGGGTGCGGCGAGGGCAGGCAGCACTGCGGCGGGCCGTCCCGCCTGCGGGACAAGGAGCGACTTCCATGCGCGGCGCCACGCACGCAACCCTCCCTTTCGCACACCCGCCACTAATGCCGCCTGCCGAAGTAAACTGAAGTTACAGCCCGCAGCGTGGTAGAGCAACGCTGCGGCTGTATTTATGGTTCTAGCACGAATGGGTCGGCTCAACCAAGGGAAAACAACGCTTTAGTAGAATACCAGCGTAAAATAGCAGCTTCATTCTGCTATTTTATTATTTTGAGTACAGAGAACCAGGTAGACCTTTAAAACGAGACATTCTATCTTAGTACTCAAAAGTGACAACGCATCTGCGTTTTATTTATTTATTTTATTGAGACATCTATCCTTACAGGTCGAACCCAATGCGATAGAGTCCTCTTTTTTGTTATAAACTAAATCTTAAACTAATAATATTAAAGTTAATGTAGCTAAATAAACTAAAAAGAAAAAAAAAATACAAATATTAAACCATAAAAAAATATACAAAGTGAGTTAAAAAATAGAAAGAAAATAAATTTACATCATTTTTTAAGAAACGAATACTCTAACAGTAATATACAATGTTTATTTATTTACTAACACAATTGTTATTACATTTTGACTCCTAATCGAGGATAAATGTAGGTGTCCATAGGCCACAGCATCCATATAAAGAGCACGCAAAGATGTTTGTCACTCTTATTCTATTATCACTACCATTAAACCTATCAAAACTCCACTGTTCAATAATATGAAGCGGAAATTTATTATATTAATGATGGTACCTGGATGACCGAGCTCTCCTCGGTATTTTTTTTGGAAATCTTGTGTTTTGGAAATTATGTTTAGATACAAATTATATACCTACGAAACATGAATAATATTTTTTTATCTTATTGACATAATAGAAAAAACTGAACTGGTTATTTGAATAAAAAATCATGAGTGCAATTAGTTTAATTTAAATTTTCGAGTTTTTAAAAAAATACTAAAAAAGGGCTCGAAGTAATAGATTTTCTCACAAAAGGAACTTGAAAAAAAAGGAAAATAGTCAGACCGAACACGGGACGAGAACCAAGGCACCTTGATTTTGCGACTGTCGATTATACCACATGAGCTATTACGATCTTTAATAAACTGCCAAAATTTACCTTCTTATATTGTAGCAGTCATTGCCTAAAAACACGGACAAACCCACATTTTCTGAAAATGAATCCTAGCTAGATCGATTTCTTGCCCCTGAAACCCCCAGGACACTAAATTTTACGAAAATCGTTGGAGCCGTTTACGAGATTCCGATTATATATATATACAAGAATTGCTCGTTTAAAGGTGTAGGATAAAAAATTATTAGCTAAGGTTAGTTAAGTATTACCTAACCCACTCTCCTCTCCCACAATTACCCCAAAAGTTTACTATTTAATAGATTCAAGCGTTACTTTGTGGAAATTTGTTATTTTAAAGATAAGAAAATTAATAGGTTCGCTAAATAAAACTCACGCGCAAAAATTGTGTGTCTGTATACCCCACCCCCCCTCTTTATTACGCCACAATGTGTTCATAAAACCCAACACTATTACATGTACATTCATTGACACCCTAACTTGAATGACTTATGGTAGCATAATCTATTAGTAAGGCAGTTAAGCCTCGGTCACACACAGCGAATATTCGCTGCGAATAATACTCGCATCGACCATTCGCTGCCTGCTGCTGTGTGTGACAAACAGCGACTTCTACACGAGAATTTAGACAGTCCGTTGGTGTTCCAAATACAAATATGTCGTTTATTAACATATAAACGTCTAACAGTGTCTTCGGTTGGCACGTGCAGAGTTAGCAAACCAAATGCCTATTAAGCTCACAACTCACAAAAAGCGAAAATGGGTTTGTAAATGGATTGAACGCAGAGAACAGTTGGGGGCTTCTAATATCCTTTTAAAATAATAGTCTAATAACTAGTTTAAGTAAGTAATAGGTCGTGTGGTCTGGAGTGGCGCGAATGTCACACACAGCGAATTATTGCGGCGAGTGCGCATTTGCGGAAAGTAAAATTTCACATAAAAAGTTACAGCCTATATACGTCCCACTGCTGGGCACAGGCTTTCGCTCATTTCTGAGAGAGAATTCCGCCGCGCTGCCCCAATGCGTGTTGGCGAACTCCACATGTCTTCGAAATATTTTGTTTTTCTTATTTCTCTGACATGTAGGTTTCCTCACGATGTTTTCCTTCACCGCCGAGCATGTGGTAAATCAGCACTTAAAATTGCATTCAACAATTTCATTGGTGCCGGCGGGGATCGAACTCGGTTTGCTCGCGTACTGTGAAATTTACACCGAGCGCTAACCATCTGAGCTACCACGGCTCTTTATAAATACCACGGCTCTTTATAAATATAAAGCCATAGTAGCCATTTTATAGCTGCAGTACAAATGTAATCGGCGCGACCGGAGAAGGACCACGCTTTGACTGTGCCTACTACGCTAGGTGTAGGGAACCGGAGATTTTTTTATTGATAATGAGGCATTATATAAAGCGTACCACAAACTACACAGCACATATCATTCAATATTGCTCTCTATGAAATTCAATGAACCAACACACACAGCGCAGATAATTTATATTTTATCGTTAAGTATCTGTAAGCAGCGGCATATATCGAAAGATAGTGACAATATTATCTGCTCATACAAATATATCTGCGGATGAATACGGCATGGTCGCTGAAAAAATGCGATTAAATTAGCCTCGGTCCATTTTAAGCTTTATATGAAGTTCTATCCAAATTCTTCGCCTTTTAGATTTACTAAATTTTTAGATTTGCTAATGCAACATGTGCATCAAAATCGAAATCTAATTCCTATTCTGGCGAGCTGTCTGGAAAATCTAGAAGCAATATACGCCAACTCATTGTAGGTCTCAGTGTCGTGTATCACCGTATAAACAATCCGCTCCAAAAACACGTCTAGTATGTTTGAAGCATTTCATATTATCGTATCTGTGTAGTTTGCATCTCGCTTAAGTCCTCAGGGGCGACAACGCATCTGCATTTTGATTCATAGTTGAGGTCAAGTGAACGTAGCCATTGCTCTCAGCATTCACTTATCATCAGGTAAACTGTGTGCTCGTTTGTTACACTTACTATAAAAAGAACGAGTAACCGTCTATTCGCAGCTATACGAAAGGCATCGATATGTGGTCGCTTGGCTGCATCCTGGGCGAAATGCTCACTGGAAGCCCCTTGTTCCCTGGGACGTCCACTGTGAATCAGATCGAGAGGATAATGGCTGCATTGCCAAGACCATCTTCAGAAGGTAAAGAATTGTGATAATTTTTGTGTTTTCTAATACTTCAACACTTTCGAAGCCAATTGCTTACAGGATCTAGATACTAAACGCGAGAAACTTAAAGCCCGACCTTCCGTGGCTATACAAAGCGCTAAGTTTGCTCGCACTTTTCTCGCTTATTTCGGCTATGGTAGTCACTTGCGAGCACATGAACGGGCGGAGCAGTTAGATGTTGGAGCCGAAAACGGTCGCTGTACCCGAAAGCGGCTGCGAGTAGTAGTCTAGTAGATATTTGCAAAATACTATATGCCGTGTAAGGCGGGATAAAAGAGTCCATCATCCCATTTCGTCTCGTGTGTGTCGTATGAGGTCTATGAACAATGAAAAATGTCTAAAAATTTCTTATAGCCTTTGATAGACGGTGGTATTACGCCACACGTAACGTTCAGACTTAGACTACAGCTAAAGTACATGCGTAGATAAACGGAACAGAGACAAAGATTCTTATGAACGTGCAATATTGTTATCTTTTTTGGTAGGGTTGTCACCATACCAAAACATTAAACAAAACAAACTTAACACACACACCTACTACACACCAACCCACATAACTACAAATGTTTATTAAAAGTTGTAATAACAATATAGAGGTAAAAACGCACCGTGTTGTAACCTCTTTTTAGTAAAAAAAGTATCATACAATAAAATAAAGGTTTACTTACCTATTGCTACTCTTTGCGATAGTTAAAGTATGATATATTTTTATTTTTTCTACTATTATTCATACACACAGTACAACAAACAACTAATGTTAATAATACCAAGTTTTTACATTAAAATATTCAAACTTGCAATTAACAAAACAACGTGCGTTGCACTGACCCTGAGATTGTTCACTGGCGGTGTCAGCATAACCGGTTTTTCCAGTCTCGCCGTGTACTCGACAAGCGGCCAGTGGTCACGCACACATGCCCCGCGTGCTTGTAGTAGTGCAACCGATTCGCGCGGTTGTATGAAGCTTTATCTATGTTCCGTTTATCTACTCATGTGCCTAAAACGACAATCGTGTAAGATATTTGACACGGCCATCGTCAATTCGCATGCCTGTGTGACGTTTGAGGTCTCCCTACTATGGAAGAGGTCCATGTCCAGCCGTGGAGCGTCCACATGCTTATGATGAAGAAGAAAATATTACTCTACTTCGGTTACACCAGGGTTTAGCAGCCTACCAAGGCTATCAAGGTGTAGCCGATTGCAATTGGTTAAACTTAGGTTTCCGAATAATTCCGAATAATTTGGAAAAATAATATATATGCAGATGCACCTTAATCTTTATGCGTGGTAAAGCCAGCTATATTATGGTTGTAGCATGAATGGGTCGTCCCGACCGGGGTAGGTACCACTCTCACAGAATACCAGGTAAAATAGCAGCTTAAGGTTACTGTGTTTCGTATGGTGAGTGTAGAGAACCGGAGATCCCTTTTTCCGGGAAACGATGCATTCAATGTTAGCCCTCAGGGGTGACAACGCATGCGCATTTTTATTCTTGATCGAGGATAAATGTAGACGTCTATGACAGCATCCACTTACCATTAGGTGGACTGTGTGCTCGTTTGTAACCCTTATTCTATTCGAAAAAAATCGATTCCATGACCTCTATTCCCCCAAGAAGTGAACAAGCCACTTTGAATTTTTTTTTTAAATATTAATACTAGTTTTTTTATCGTAATAAATGATTCAATTTTAAAATTTCCCCAAATATTTTCAGACATTACATCCGTATGCAGTGGGTACGGATCGTCCTTGATCCGCGAGCAAGCCGCTTCAAGTTCGGATGCGGCGTCTTTAGTTTCTTTACTCTCTTGCGCACCACGAGATGCTGCAGATTTGGTCCATCGCCTGCTAGTGTTCAATCCTGCGAAACGCCTCAGCGCTGCAAGGGCTTTGGACCATGAATATGTTGCTAAGTAGGTTTTTTAAATTGTGTTATCAAGTAAATGCTTATAGTATTCAACAGTGCTTAATACCGTGATAAGTAAAGTAAGACATTGTTACCATATACCATTTTAATGATGCCAAATGAATGCTGAATATGTTGTTAAGACCATGACTCGAGATTGCTCAGGAAATTTTTGCTTTAAAGAGAAGAAACATCATAAATACTTTGCCAAGCAAGTGTTTAGATACTCGTACTTATATTGCCCGATTTAGCAAGAAGCCGGCGAGGAAAAGAAAAATTAACAGGCGCCTAGAAAGGAATATGTACCGAAGCAATGCTTAAATATCTTGTCAAGGTCAAGTCCACTGCAGAACATAAGCCGCCCCATAGATTGCCTGATGGGGGGGGGGGATATTAACCACGCTCCGTAGCGAAATGGCTTAGCAATGAGTTGCGGTGCTAAGAGCCGCGGGTTCGAATCCCGCATAGAACAAGTATTTGTATGTCCTGCAAATAATTGTTCAGGATCTGTTTTGTTTGCCCTTGTGAATACCTTGAGAAATGCTAGTGTGAAGGTAAGGTTTATTACATTAGAAAATAGATGGTGCACTCTTTACTCTATATTAAATACCATCAAAAACGTCAAGGTTCCACCGCGAACGCGATGAACCAACGCTACCTTCAGACGTTCTCCTGCCTTTGAGAGATGACAAGCAGATGTCGGTGGATGACTACAGAAACAAACTGTACAGCATTATGGCCAAGGGATCAAATAGAAGTAACGGGACAATGAGAAAGAGTCTGTCCAGGTATGTAATTTTTATAGTAGTAAGTCTTTGTTTAAACAAACGATCACATATATCATCTGATGGTAAGTGAATGATGTGGCCCGTAGACATCATTGCCTGTAATATAATCAAAAACCAGATGCAGATATAGTTGATGGATGATTTTTTTTTATTAAACTTAAGTGGCAAATGAACTTATTCCAACTGATGGTAAGTGGCTACTGCAGTCAATGGAAACCTGTAGCCAACATCAAACAAAGAAGGCTACAGGTGCGTTGTCACCTCTAAGGATAAAGATGAGAATGTAGACATGTGTCAATCATGAATGATTCGTTCGTTTGAGGTGGCACACTTAAAAGTATTAATGGTTCATTCATCTGTTTATGAATGTTCCGGTATAACCAATCACAAACAATTGACGGAACCTTTTTACCTTGTGATTGGTGTGAATTGTGAACACGTCGAAAACCAACTGAATCCCGAATGATCTGAATGAATTATTCTTAGTGTAGAGTACAATGATTCGGTCACGGAAATAAATTATTGACACATGTCTAGTGGAATGCCTCAAAGCTTATAATTTTACTGGCTCGTCACTTGCAATTACACCATCTAGTGTTGGATAGATGAACACTTCTGTTTTAATAATTCCAATTTGAACTACCATTCCATTCGGCGCTAGCTACGGTTTTGAGGAACGAAACTACTTTGAGTTCGAATGAAATTCAATTGATTGTGAACTCGATTTTGTTGGGAGTAACCTGGTTGACATAAATACGAGATGAGTCGTGGTATATACATTCGTTGGTCACTTCATTTTTATTAAAAAAGAACCCATAGGGATTCCAAGTAGCCTGTAATATTAATCCTTCTGGCTCTCAATACTTTCCAAACCAGAAACAACACATTGGATGTAGTGGTATTTTACTGTATTAATGGGTAAAAGGGTGGGACTAGACCTCAGAGGAAACCTTATCCGTTAAATGAGCCCCACAACCTATTGACCCTAAAATAAATTGTGTTTGATGAATATCGGGAATTCTAGACTTAATAACTGAACATTTAGATTTCTTATCCTTCATCAGCTCGTAAAATCCACTTCTGGACATGGCCCTTCCTATTGTAGAGAGGATTTTTCTTAATCGTTACTCTTTATAACCTCTCTTATCCACCTGGGATTAATGTGACAAAATGGTTTTACCGCCGTCTATCGGAAGTTATAAGTAATCTTTTTGGCATTCGTTTTAATTTCGTTCACCAATACGCACTGGAGCGGCGCGGCGGTATAATTGCTACGTTATCTTCTCAGGGAGGAAGCCTGTGCATAGCAGTCGAACTTATGTAGGCGGAAAAAAGGTTATCGACAAGAGTCCCGTATTGGTAGGCGAAGTGCATGGCGACCTCGCATTAGATGGAGTGACGTCCTGGTAGGACATGCAGGAAGTCGATGGATGCAGGTGGCTCAGGACCGTGCTTTGTGGCATTCCTTGGGGAGGCATATGATGATGATGATGGTGATGATGATGATGGTGATGATGATCATCGTCAAGATACACAAGAACGAAACACGAATCGAAGATTAGTCGAACGTTTATATTATTATTCTTCTTTTTACGTGGTAAAGTCACGCTGCATTTATATGTGGGTCGACTTGACCCGGGGTAGCTCTCACAAAACACTAGTGTAAAATAGCAACTATGCTGGATGAACTAATGCTGCTGTGTTTCTTATGGTGAATGCAGAGATCTGGAGATCCTTTTTATACATGTGGCGAGGCATTCCTTCTTAGTCCTCAGGGATGACATCGCGTCTACATTTCCATACTGAGTCGAGGATGTGTGAAGACGTCTACGGGCTACGGTATTAACTTACCATCGGGAAGACTGTTTTCTCGCTAGTCACCCCTATTATAAAAAAATGAAAATAAAATGAAATAGACCTTTGTAGGTTTATATCCATTTCCAACTCTTGTATACTACTTATTTAACTCTTCATCTTTAGCAAACCCCACGCTCTACAATCAACAGTCCACAGCAATACTAAAAGCAGCAAAAGTTTCCACGAAGCCACAGAAATTACTAGAACGTACAAGCCGAAACAACTAAGCGTATCCGCAGACCAAAAGGCTAGACCGAAGACCATGAAAGCTTCAGAAAGACCGGAGAGACCGTTGAAAGAATACCGATCGGATCAGGCCATTCCGAAACCAATGCGAGCAACTAAACTCCTTGAAAGTAGAAGCCATGATTGGGAAAGTTCCCACTGTCACGGGGATTATTTGCAAACGAGGCAAAGTCCCCCAGAGGGATTGATATGTGGGGGGAAAAAGACGGTGCAAAGCAGAAGAAACTCTACATCGTTTTCCACTATCACTATAGGAGGGGACGCTGAATATATGGGAAGGGCATTAAATCAAAAACACGGGGTGATAACGGCCAGTGCCTTGATGGACCTTCGTACAAGCATACGTTAAAGGTGTTAGTGATATGATTTTTGTTAGGTTGAATCTCAATTTTTATTATTTTGCGGGTAGAAGGAGATTTATAAAGATATTTTTGGGTCGCGGGTAGTTGTGAAAATTGAAATGTACCCATTTGCGTCACTTATTTTTATTTATCTCCTGCTCGCTTTTGTACAATTTAATGTTGCCTTTTTTATATTAGTACGCTCTTTTTCCCTCAATAAAATGTTATACTGTTTATTGAGAATCGTAAGGTCATTGTTTTTATTTCTGAAATATTTTGTTAAAATTTAAAAGTTTGTTATAATAAGTATGAAAGTAGTGTGATTAGTCTGTTCGGTAAGATAACAACCGTGGTGGAATAAAGTTGTAGAATATTTCTTAATTTTACTAACTGTTAGCATAGATTAAACTTTCGTAATAATTGTTATAGAAAATATCTTGTCTATTACGTAATCAAATTACGTGGTCAAATTTCATAACAATCCGTCCAGCGACTAAATTTTGATTGAAGTGACAAATTATACACTCATATTTATAATATTGTATAGGACATAAAATATAATACGATTCTTTGATTTAAATAAATATCTTGTTAAATGTTCATTATTCAATTACGATTTTGAAAAAATGGTTTAGTTTTTGTAGAGTTATGTGGGATGAAAGAGTTTACTATTATACGAACATTCAAATTTATCTGTGAAATGAGCATACACACACACACACACACACACACAAACATTGTTTTTGAAACACGTAGAATCGGGCTTAAATAGGCAAAACATGGAACAGCAAAAATGGGCCTGAATATAACATCTACCAAATGGGAAGTTATATAACCAACCATCCCACAGACATAATTTTCAAACTACGTATGTTTGTGTTCTAACCTAATAATTTTATATAAAATAAATAAATAAAAATGTTCGATACTGCAGGTACCGACCGGGATATGAAAAGCTGCTTGGAGGTTTTCATGGGAGTAAGGACGATCTCACAGTCCAGCGAATGATAAAAAGTAGGTGCCGTTGCTCATGGACATTTACATCTATTCTCGATTAAGAAACAAAAAAGAATTTGTCACAGTTGCCATGCTTGTAGCTGGATTGTAATCACCGTGCCAACTTTTACAATTCGTCACTCGCAAATTCCTTGGCGGTTCTCTTTCCGAATACACTAGTACTACTCTTTAAATTTATTTGTCTGCGTTATTTTTTTCTAGTCAATGGAAATGTGAAAACCATCCACTAGTCATTACAGATTAAAGACATTTTATATCACGCTAATATATACATGTGCATATTATTATTATTTAACTATATAAGCCAGTGTTTATCTACCATCCCACCTGATGGTAAATGGCGATGTAACTGGCGATAGTGAAATTTATCTTAAACAAAAAGCCTATTCAATCTTGCCTTGAAGGACACCCATTGTACTCATTGTAAAGAAAGACAAATACTGGCAGATTGTTACACTCCATTACTGTACGCACAAGTACGACGAAACAAACCGTATGGTTCGAATGCCTGGTATGTCGACAGAAAAATGGTGGTGACTGACCGACGCATCTGATTGTCCGAAAGGGCTCATCACTCTAAAATGTATCCTGTTAAACTACGAAGAAATGGCTATTTTGTACCTGTATTCGAGACTGGTTTGATTTTAACTAGTTTCAGGTTACCAATTAAGTACTTAGCTATCCTCTTAATTGTATCCTAAGTTGCTAGGTATTACTTAGTTTCCTTGCAGCTCATTTCGCCCTGAACTAAATGAACCGCCCAAGGTTCAGCTGATGACGGGCGGAGTATTCCAATGATACATCTCGCAAAAGAGGAGCTAAGATTAGCTGGCTCATTTTTGCGGTGAAGAATGTGAGTGCGTGATGTTTTTGGGGCGTTCAATTTCACAAAATTACATAACTTCGCCCCATTCGAAGACTACAGTGACAGATTCATATGCTCAAACACAACTCAGCTTTCGGACTCGATTTGATTTGATACCGACTGTGCGGTTATTTGCATATCCATATCGGTATAAGCAGGTCGTGACAAATTACCTTTCATTGAAAAGCAGCAGGAATAGAGTTGCGGATAGAATGGACCTTTGAGGAACTCCGGCATTAGTAGTCTTTAATTTGGTAGAGTGGCCACTTACAACGTCTTGGAGGGAACGGCCGTTCAAAAAGTCCTTCAGCCACCCCATAAGACACAAGATAAGCCGTACACTGAAAGTTTGCCTAAAAGGCAAGCGTGCCAAACTGTGTCAAAGGGCTTGAAACGTCAAGGTAAACATCAATTTTATCCCCTATTTATCTTTAAAGCCTCGTCCTTAGCGCTCCTATCGACCGATTAAGTACAGGTACAAAGCCATAAAAAAGGAGAAGTAATTTTAAGGTTGGGAAATCGTTTTAAATTTCATACTTTTCTTTAAACTGTCAATCGCTTAATGCTATTTTACTACATAGTCTACATCGAAGGAAAACCTACATTTCTGAGTAATTAAAAATATTTTAGGGGATATGTGAGGTTCATATCAAAGCATGTTGCATTGGGGTAGCATGGTGGTGTTTCTGCTGCATCAAAATCCTCTCATATATAAAAGCACGTTGTAACGTATTAAGGTGTTATTTTAATTTATGAAGATCTGAAGCGTTGGCGTGAGACAGTATTCCTCATTAACTTAAATGGAAGGTTCATTATCTCAATAATTACAACGAAGAGCTATAACATGTGTTGTAAAAAATCTCAAATTAATTTTAACGGGATTGCAAAACAAGTTATGATTATATTTTTCATTTTCAAAATATTATTGTCTTATAGTATTCTACTATCATTTACATCTTCGAAATTCGTAAAATTGATATTTGCTTATTTTCTGTCTTTTGCAATTTACGATAAAATATATTGTGAAGATTTTATAAACTATAATATTTACATTGTTTAAGCATACGCTACAGAATGCGTTTCCTGTACAAGATTTGCGTCACTATTAGATCTACACGAATGTCTACTTCGCGTTATCAGCATGCGTCAAATAAATGAGCATCTTGGATTATTGAATTGAAGACCTATCAATAATCTAAGGTGAGCATGTAATGGTTATTTTATTTTATAAGATCAATATTTTGTTAGCATTTGCGTTAAATGCGTCGAATTTGGACCAATTAAAATAGATGCTTTTTTCTTATTCTGAATCTTATCATTCACAGTTACTGATAAATCAGATTTTTATAATGTAAAGTAGGCTATTCTTGATGAAATACGTTTGTTGTGTTGTTTCTGCTTCAAGACCGAGATCAATTGAGAGTGCCATATTAGTATCGAATAAAACAGGTTTACCTAAAGTTTTTATAACAATTTTTATAAAGAACTAGACGAGCGACATCTTATCATAAATCTTTTTCCTTCTAACCGAATAAAATATTGTGTAATAATTAAAACCATATTTACCAAATGAACTACATTTTTATAATAGGTATAAGTATCCAGAAACACAATTTTTACACATAAAACTGATTTTCGCCTAATGAATTTTTTATAACATATTTTTTATTTTAACTATTTAAAATTA
>DWHP01002273.1:0-14678 GCA_018247895.1 Parnassius honrathi
ATATTATTTATATTAACATTTCTTATTAAAATACTTTTACCTTTGATTTGAAAACCTTTTTCTGTCCACGTAACGTCAAGTGGATTTTCTGCGATTCCTCCTGCTTGGACATTTTTAAGTATATTTATTTAATAAATAATAATTTATATTTTATAAAATAAGGGTGACGAACGAATACATATTGAGCCTGATGGTAAGTGGTTACCGTAGCCGAAATCAACACATATGTGAATGCACTGTGTAGGTTCGATCAAGTAAGCCAGCGCTTTTGGAGCTGTATGAATAAATCTACTACCCCACATCTTCTTGTTGGTTTCGTAAGAAGCAACAGAGCTACACAGAACCAGCAGTGTCTTCCTACTCGCTGTTAAGCGTGGAAACTATGGCAAATACCCCATCTATGAGGCAATCTAAGGGGGGGGGTGTCTTAAAATGGTTATTCATATTCAAAGAGCATCCAAAATTTTAAATATTTCTTAATTTCATACTGATCAAATTCAAAAAATAGAAAGGTTATATAACGTGGCATTAATTCCTTAAGAAATAGCAAAGAAAGAAAGGACTTGATAATATTTTTTCCTTGGATTTGTTCTTTATTTAAATGTTAGAGGATTCGTAATAACTTAGCTAAATGTAACACATGCGTCAACGTAGAGGTTATGTTTATTCACAGCTCTCTGTTTATTATATCGATTTTTCAATTATGCCTCATTGGTCTAGTGTTCGTTAACACAATTTCTGATCATGACGTTCCGGGTTCATATCCCGGGCGAGCTAAAAATCAGTTATTGAGTTTTTCATTCAAAAAATTCACAGTATTAACCCATAGTCAGGAATTTCCTGCACCTGATCTCTATACGGACGTGTCGTATTACCGTTTCACTGGATGAGAGTGTGGGAACAGCACAGTATGTACACTACACATCGGCTTGCGTACGAAGATAGGCACTATACTAATCCTGTCCTGCGCAGGTGGCTAAGCTCCGTTGAAAGTATTGAGTGAGGACATTATTGTAACTATTACGCAACCATCCACAAAACATCCATTATTTATATACACACATATACCGTAATATACTTACGTATGCATATTTTTTGTACTTTATAGAGAGAGCATATCATACACGAAAAAGTATAAATATAATACACCTGTTTTGTTTTTTAGTTAATTGTTATTGTTTTTGTAAAAATAAACTTCCGTTCTCCATTCTGCTTACACATATTTTTCTTTTGTATTTGTGTGGATTTGCGACGAAGTTGTTAACTCACTTACAGAATAAGTCTAAGTTGCTTTTTAACAGGAGATGCCGACTTCTGCTGGAATTAACAACGTGACAAAAATACTTCTCACAACTTTATCGTCTTCCATTGTTGCAATAGCCGGAATTTTCATTCGAAGTAAGGAAATTGAAGTAGTTTTTGAATGTAAATATTGCAGAATATTCATCGCTTTTTAATAAGTTGCCTTGCGAAGTTGATAGAACATGAATATTTTTTCTTTCTGAATTTTATTTGATTTTTTATAAGACAGAAATAGCAAGATAAAATACAGTACATAACAAACGAGCCGATGATTATTTTGGGGAGATATACAAGTCCTTTGAATTATTTTTAGTCGTTATTAAAAGAATTTTGGTGATCAAAGTAGGATTCTAACTAAATTCAATTTTGTTGAAAAATATTATTTATATCTGAAATAGTTGACATGTGCATCGGTAAAGGAAGGGATGTTCGACAATACTCTTACTAACGGCCAATGCAGAGGTAATAGACTGATATACAATTTCCAAATAAAACTTACTTAAATAAAACTTTTTTTTATTTTCGAGGGTTTTGTTGTTGTTATTCTTATACGTTGAATAATGATTCTGATAACGCATTTAACGGGAACCATCAGATCTTTGTTATATAAACAATTGATAAAACCATAATGTTTATGCCATACAAAGGCTGAAATGATGATGATGATGAAAACCTTTAGTTGGTGATATCGCAGTAATTTAAATAAAATTATATCACTGTAAAATTTAACGTAGCTCTTAAACATTAAGTGAGAAATTGTGTGATAAGAAAAAAAATGCAGCTTGCAGGTTAATGTTATGTTCATAATCCTAATTATAATAGGAATAGAAAAGATGAATGAAAAAAGAGTGACGAAGAAAATGTTATACTGCAGAAGATAGTGGCAGGTTCTGCAAGCTAAGTACTAGACAAAAATTTATCGACCGAATTGAAGATAAATTAAAGAGAGGCAAAATAAAGTGAGTGACAAGTATTTATGAATAGATAAAAGCATGTGAAAGAAGCGAGAGGGGCGCGTCATAACAAATGGAAATCAGTAGCCTCTGCCTACCTCTCTGGATGATAAGATACGCTGCTGGTTGCCGTTGCCGTTTGATGAGTGTAGAGAAGCGTTTTAGCTAAAATTATGTGTTTGGGGTGGAATAAAATCACTATCACATACAATCACACCGTGAGTGCCGCATCGGAAGAAAACTAGACCAAAAGTGGAGCAGAAGAATCCATACTATAAAAAACAAAATTAAAAAAACTGTGGTGGATAATTTGTCTTTCATGTGCGGCAACGATGGCAAATATTTACGTGTGATGGGATTCTTAGCAGCGTTTGGTAAATTACGACACATATTTTCATCACTTATTCCTCAAACTTGTACAAAATGAATCTAAAACGTGGTTCTTTACTACACTACTGGCCGTAGGGATCTTACAATCGCTCAGCGAGCTATGAGGTCTCTGTTCTGAGTTCCTTTGCATGATAACATTTCTAATGAAGATATCTACAGTAGAGGCAGTGTTACGGCCCCGAGTTGCCCAGGCGAAGGTCAACCGGATTGGGGCCCATAGCAATCCAAATCGGCGGACAAACCAGGGGAGGCCCAAAGGCTTATGGAAAATTATTATATAGAGGCTATCAATCAAAAAAAAGAACTTACCCTGTTCAGGAGTAGGATATACCACAAGGCGTCGTCAGCGTGGTGTGAAGGTAGTGTGGGTGTGTACGTGATAGAACGGTGTGTGGTGAACGTGGTAGCCGACGTCACCAAGGCAGGCCTGAACCCGCCGCCGCTGCACTGCTCCAAAAAACGCCTCACTTCTGGCGCCGAACTCCGGTCTCACTTCACATAGCACAAAATTACAGTCTAAGTTGATATATAGTCAAGGTTTAGAGTTCGATCGAATAAGCGGATGCACTTCGTACTATATAGAATGCCACGCAAGCTACACCTTAATGTTAATTACTGTTCAAATTACTTAGTCCGATATTAAAATGCCGCCTATACAATCCCTCTACACAAATTGGTAACCAGAGCGGTGAAACCGATCGCTCCATATCAAAGAAAGACAAAAAAGAAGTTATGACATTTATTAACGAAACTAAAACAATGGCGGCCGTCAAGCGTCTAACAATTTCGGCTTAACTCGAGGTTAGCGGGTTTAAAGTTCTCCGCAACGCGGCGCTGTGTTTCGCAGCTGCAAACCAACAACTCAAAAGCGCGACCTCTATCGCGACAAGAATTTCTCCCCCCGCGCGCCAGCTACCAACCAGTCCCCGCGCAATCGGGCGCAAACATTGGACAGTCCGGAACGAAATCCGAACTGATTGTCATGCAGTTTTAGATATTTATTGATTCGCGTATGCGTACACAGTCCAATATCTTTGCTATGATGGTTGCCAAGGATATTGGTCTACAATTACCTTTATCCGACAACGTCACCCGTTTTATTTTTTACAACCGGTACTACTATGGTCTTCATTAGATCAGAGGGCGGATATGCGTGCCTTATACATGTTGTGTAGAACATAGCCAGTACCCGGTGTACATGTGGGCCAGCATATTGTAGATGCTCGATACTGAGACAATCATGACCTGGAGACTTGCCCCTAGACATAGATTTTATGACTTTTACTACATATTTCACACTTATTCTGTCCCCTACTCCGTCAATGACTATCCCAGCATCTTGCACCGATTCATAAGGATATGGCCCTAGTGTCGACTTTACAGAGAAAAGCTTCCTGAAGAGGTTGGCAATATCATTTGGATTATTCACCCCGCCCACACTCACGGGAAGGCCAGGCCGAATCCTCATCTTATTAGTGCTTTTCAAAAAAGCACTAAAATCTTTTTTGGTATGCGATGACGCTATTTCATCTATTTCATTTGTTGCTTATGATCTTGACACCATTTTAAGCGTGATCGAAATACCTTTCGGGTGCTACGCATTTCATTAAATAATTTGCCATATTTAGGCCGTCCATTAGCCATCCAGAGATGAAATTTCTGTCTAGCCTCCCCATGAGCTTCACTAACATGTCTGTTCCATCCTACAATAGGTTTTTTTTTGACCGACGTTTCTTGTACTGTCGACTAGCAATTGCGGCCTCACTTAGGGCTGACACTACGTCGTAATACAGTTTGTCAATTATAATTCTGTGCTTTATATTTGTACAAAATTTGCTTAGCTTTTTGTGGCACACATTTTTCTTACGTTCGGACCTCTTTCCCCACATAATCTGGCGATTAATATAAGATGTTAGTGTATTACAATAATTTAATTTTGGTATTAATGACTCTAAATCGCATTCAATCATAAGAGGGAAATAGTCTGACCAAGTCATGTCATATTTAACACAAACATTGCAAACTGAGGACACAGCTGATTGTGTAACAACGCAATGGTCCAACCATCGCTTACAGCCATGTGAAAGGCTTAAAAAAGCGTATGTGCCGGATGACACAATACAATGCCAATTTTGTTCACTACTATATAACATAAGTTCATTGAAAAATAGCGTATGAGGATGAGAGTTAAAATCGCCCAATATATATAGAGAGCCAATGCCGTATTCATCTATTATAGCACTTACCGCAATGAGGCAATCGGAGTAATCAGGTATATTGTCCTTACAATCCGTGGGCATATAAACACATATCACAATAATAGGTTGATTTATCGTCACAATTTTAATCGCGCACAAGCGAGCATTATTGCAACGCAACACATTTACGTCATGGAAAACCGCACTTCTCCATAACAGAGCAACTCCGTAAGGCCGACCGCACAGTTGTCCCTTCGTCGTATCCACAGCAGAAGTACCTATTGATCCAAAACCATCATCGATCGAGTTGAAATAAGGTATTTCATCCGGTAACAGCCAAGACTCCTGGAGTGCAATTAAATCTGTGTGTCAACAGAGTTCTCTAATACTGTCCACGGTGCGCTTCACGTTTTTACAATTGAAGCTTGCAAATGTTATTGGTCTTTTACTTATTGTTCAAGTGTGAATTGCCGTTTACAGAAGAGTCTCTGTTCGTATTTCTGTGTTTGAAGTGTACAAATTTTCTAAAAATTATACCCTTCGACCATATACTTGCATCAAAAAACAATGGTACTTTGTTACAATCTACAAAGAATTTGTAAGCTTTGTGATCGGTAGCCTTTTTTATTTGATTGTTTTCGAGCGACACGCTGTTTCCTGTGTTTTCGTTTTAATATAATTAATTATGTCGCTTTCTTCCGTATCTTGATGTATGTTCGTAATAAAAATTGGCGATTTACGTACTGCGGCTTAAAATTTTTCTCCTAAATCGCTCGTATCTATACCTACTTGACCTCTGTATCGATAGTTAGGTTTCTTTTTACGCTGAACTGTCTGCCATTCATATTCATTTTTTGAACTTACGTCAACGCAAGCACACTGTGATTCCCCAGCATTATTAAATAAGTTTTTACCCATCGGCTGTCGATTCTTCGAGTTATACCTAGCTCACTAACCCGTTAGGCTATTTCGATCACTCTTGTTTTACTGCAGATATCCTCATTTCCTAGTTTATCACGCAGAGAAACCCTGAGTATAGCCTGCATTACAGCTCATTGAGTGACGTTGAGCGTCCTCATACGGCCAGCAGTAAAGGACCATGTCTCAGTTCCATAAGTCTTTACTGGTAGCATACTCTGGTAGTACAATCTCGTTTTCAAGTTTTGGGGTATGCCTGACGAGAAGGTTTTCCGAACGCTCCCCAACCGAGTTGAATCCGTCGATTGACCTCTCGATCGAAGTTGACCTTACCTTGTCGGACTATTTGTTCCAGATAAACACATTCGTCAACAACTTTCAACTTAGTGCTCCCAATAACTACCGGCATAAGTGGACGTTACACGTGATCTTTGTTTCCATTTTCATCTCAAGACCTATCCGTTGAGAGGCACTAATGAGGTCATTGAGCATAGTGCTTAGGTCCTCCAGTGATTCTGCCATAACGATTATATCGTCGATAAATCAAAGGTGATTAATGTATTCACCATTGATGTAAATACTGTATCCTTTCCAGTTCAGTAGCTTCAAAACATCTTGCAATGCAGCGGTGAAGAGTCACGCTGTCTCACATCTCTCTGCAGTTGGATAGGTTTCGTACTCTAGTTCTGTACTCGGATAATCTTCGTAGCCCTACTGTAAAACACTTCGGCACTCCATTATACCGAAATTAAATATAGTTTATCATCAAAATAAATAAATTATATAAAACAACAGCTATGCCGCACATCGCGATCCGACACAACGCAGTCTCTCTGTTAAATTATCATCAAACTGCTTTGTTTATACTAAAAAATTACGATGACATACAGATTACCACAACGATTTAGACTAGTGGAAAGACCCAAGCTAGTTGCTCCTCCCCTCCCTCACTACTTCAATGAGTGGACGAGGTCCAACGTCCATTCGTTCTCTACCCTCAATCATATGTAATTTTTCCCACCAATTTCATTCGATTTCTCTTTTTCTTTTTCATCATTTTATATCTATTGCGTCCAGCATTGGATTTAGGCCTTTGCGAGATTGGACATATCTGGTGACAATTTTGCAAAGACATGCAAGTGCTCGCAACATATTGTATTTCAGACAGTCTTGTTAAACATCTGGAACCAGCAAAACGACTATTCATTAACACAGCCACATTACATTACTCACTACCATTAGTGGCGGGTTCGTAAGAGAAAGAGAAAGGGAGAGTTAGACTCCCGCTTGTAACTTCGCTTTTCGTTATCAGCCTGGTTTTGGTTTCATATTCACTTGATTGTCTTATTAGTATTATTGGTAATGGACTTTTTTTTTAAATTATAAATCCATATCATAAATACTCAATTGAGATAATAACACATTATTATTTTATTTTATTAAACACCTATTTCATTAGAACCCCACACTGCAGACTTTCTATCGGGCAAGAGTTTAGTCGGGTTAGGCTTCTAGTACGCAAACTCGGCCAATTAAACAGTCGGTTTCATAAAATACTATAATACATACATAATAGAACGGGGGAGTGGGCGGACCCCATGTAGCCACTAAAATGTCACTAACATGTCAATTCACACATATAAATGTCAACACGAGATGTGTTCTGACGTTATAATCGATTCCAAATTTCGCATGCAAATTATTAAGAAAATGCCAAATTGCACACTATGTACAAATAAATATGTATTCAAATTTAAACGATGTTTTAATGATGATCTTGAACATTAATCCAAAGTCTAAAATGTGTAAATTTACATCAGTCTGTCAACACAGCGAATCGGGTTTGTAGTAGTTATAATACGACGTAATTGCTTGTATGTGTGCTCCCGGCGACGCCGGTCGTCGTGCAAAATAAGGTTGACAACCATTCTATCGTGTATTATAGTATTCTATGGTCGAGTTAGTGGTGAGTGCGCAAACTAGCTAACACGCAGCGCGATCGTTTACGAAAAAATTGTAATTAATGAGCAACTCTTGAAGTGAGTGGTCGCGTAACGAAACCTAAAATATTTTACAAGAATGTTATTATTATTGCTATCACACAGTGAAGGGACGGATCAAGAAGAGAAACCGCGAATACCGGGTGCATCCTATAAAAAGTGACAGATTATTCTGAGCGAAGTGACGTTATCGACCGAGTCGGGAGACTCTTCAATCAGCGTGTAACATAAACGTTACGTCTATGGCGTGTATGCGCGCGTCGAAGAGCACGATACTGAATAAGCCGTTGGCCGCTGATATATCGGCCGATAACTAATCGTTATAATTTGTGCACTTGAATACATATTAATACTAATTAAGAAACCGACTAAACTCTCGCCTGATAGAGAGTCTGCAGTGTCTCTAAGATTTTTCATTTACAAATTACAGACGCTACTATACTACATTAATATACATTTACCCACTTCACTCGCCATAGCATTTCGAGTATACTTTGCTAATCTACCAAGATGCTTTTCACCAAATTCAAATTGTATCTATTAATTCATATAAAATTTAACCCATCTAACTCCCCTACAAACTAAAAATCCTAGTTAGTTGTATAATCATACATTTTATTTTAAATCGCTTGACTTAACCTATATTTTGATAATTGTGAATTAAATTCTATCTTTAGTGGGTCTGTTATTCTGTGTGTTACCCCGATGAAAGTTACTTAATGCAATCAATAAATTAAACTAGCATGTAATAAGTTTCCATTCATCCATCGGATGATCCTTATAACTTAAGAAATGTTAATGACATTCGTACCGGGTAGGAGCAGTGTGAGAATATCCATTACCCATAGTCATGCCTTATCCTTGCCATGGGTGTCGGAAGAGGCGACAGAGGGAACAAATCAGGAGATGGGCAGCAGCGTCTTCCTTATAACGACTGAAAAAAAGTGTGGTTGCCTAACCGATTGCAAATCGTGGCAACTAAGGCAAATATCCTGCTATGATGCCATCTATGGGGGAGGGCTATATTCAACAGAGGACTTTAATTATTAGGCTATAACGGTACCGATAGTGAAATTCCTACCTTATCTCTGTCATCTTGTCGTTCTTTGTTAATGTAAGTGTGTGATTTTTCGATATTTTTTTACTGCGTAGATTGGACAGAGTGACCAAAATACAACTTGTTCGTCAAGTTTAGAATACCGGTGTCTGTCAATAGTTCTAAATTATTGTTAAATTATGCTTTACAATTTTAGAAAACTAAAACGTCTTAACGGATTTTATCCATATTCATATTTTTTTTATTGTTCAAACACGAACATTTTATCGCCACCAACGCGAGCCACTTCTCACACGCGATGGGCTTCCTCAAACTCTGTAGATCTTACGAATATTCAAAATTCATTTTTTCATGAATAGCATTAATTTGTCTGGTGATTAAAATATTTGATGGCTAAAGTTTGGTTGGCATAATCATTCACGGAGTAATAAAATCATTCACCCGGAATTTATACAAAGTTAGCATCTAATTCGTTCTCCACAGTCTGTATCAGACAATTTTTTTTTTGCAAAAACTTCTAGTTTGTCCGGATTCAAGTAGTTTACCTTCCTTGTTGCGAGCTTATTTATCTTTGGAAATCAAATAAATTGATGTACAGAAATTTAAGGTGAACGTCCTGTCACTGAACTACCTCGACTTCAAAGAACCAGAAATTAAATACATATTATATTTCCTATTCAATTTTTTGTCAATTTTATGTGCTCTTTTTATATATTATACCATATACTGAGCGGTGAAGGAAAACACGTGTGAAATCTGCGTGCCTAAAAAATAAATATTTCGAGACGGTAAAGACTCCTTCAGAACGCTGAGTCTGCGGAAACATTATTTGAATAACATCTCTAGATAGCGTGGTTCCGTAATCTTTGCTGGAAACACCTATTTATTCGTTACAGTAGAGAATTGCAACTCATACCTGTAAACTTTACACGGTCTATATACGACCCACTGCTGGGCACAGGCCTCTACTCATTTCTGAAAGGGTTTTAAGGCAAGGTATGTAGCGAACCTCACACGTTTTAGAAATAGTACTTTTTTCTAATTCTCAGACATGCGGGTTTCTTCGCGATGTTTTCCTTCACCACAGAGCACGTGGTAAATCAACACATAAAATTGAAATTAACTTTTTCATTGGTGCCGGCGGGGATCGAACCCGGATTGCTCGCGAACTGTGAAATTTACGTATTTCCACGCTTGGCAAGTGGGTTGGCCACCACAGTTTTTTATTATTGAGCTTTATTAAGAAGACTGCCGCTACCCATCTGATTGTTTCCGTCTATCCCCTCTTACGACTTCCACGGTATGATACGGGGTAGTGGATATCCTTACCCCGCCACTACACCGTATTATATTGCATCGTATATGCAATCTCACTAGTCAATTTTGATTTAACCTTAGTTAATAAATAATAAAAGAGCAGTGGACTCCTTAATTTGGGTACATACTTTTGGTACATCAATCAATCATCATCACAATTTAATGTTGTAAGCAAGACAGCCGTTATTAAATTTAATTTACTAAGTAAGTCTGTCTTTAAACTAAATAAAAATTTAAGTAGGTATTGTTTTATTCATTCATAGGCAATTTTATTTATTTTTATTTAATCAAATTATAATATTTTAATCAAAACTGCAATAAAACTAGAAGAAGTAACAGGCCAGCTTTTTTATTAAAGTCAGAGGAACTGGGATAAAACTTTTTAGCGTAATGCACTTTCACCTACTTGGGAAACAATATGTATCATGTCTATAACTACATGTACTCGTATTAATAAGTAATTAGTTTATCTAGGCACTAAAATAGCACCTTTCGGTCTCCTTTCCTTTAAAATACGAACAATGATTTATTTATTTTTTAAATTATCAAAGTATAATGCGCATCCAACAGATGCAGCGTCAAACGAATAAAATGTTTATTTATTGAAAAAATACACCATAAATAAATTACTAAGTTAATCCGCGTGCCTTGACTACGCACATTAAAGGTTTAGAAATAGGACAGCGGATTTCCCAATCGTCATCTTAGTTTTCCGTGTCTTATAATAAGTACGCGCATAACAATAGGGCCGTTAGCTTAAAAAGGAAAAGTTTTATGAGTTTTATATATCTAAGGGAGGGGAGAATGAGTACTGAACAGGACATCGACTCACACACGGCGCAGTGGTTTTTCTGAAGGCTGCGGCGCGGGCCGCATGTCAACGCCGCGCCTGACCTCGCACGACCCTATTAATATAAGAAGCATCGTCCATCGTACATAGTATTCTAACTAATTCCAAACATGAAGTTCCTCCGGACCTTTTTGTGTCTATCGATTAGCATGGGGTTAGCCCTGTCCACCCCTGTTCCAGCTAACGGTTTCGTATTCCCAGACGATGTCCGACAACAAAGAAAATTGGAGCCTATTACTCCGCCTGTTCTACCCGTCCTAGAGCACCTGGAGCGAGATCCTAGTACGCTACTCCCGGGTGAGGGTGGTAGCAAAAGTTTTCCTGGACAAGTGAAACCTCGTTTTGGCTTTGGAGGAGGATTCAACGTGGCTCCAACAGGAACAGGGGGCCTGACAGCCAGCATAAGCAGCAGCGCTAGCGGGGCAGGCATCAGTCATGCAGCTTCACAATCGTTCTCATTTGGATTTCAAGAGGGCTTCAGTGCATCGCATTCAGCAAGTCAAGCTTCGTCATTCAACGGAATTGGAAGGTTAGACAATTAGTTACTGAGTAAATTAAATATTTTTAATATTATCAAAATCTTTACATTGAAGTCAATTATTATAAATTGTGAACAAAATTTGTGTGATATGTTTAATTGTTGAGGCTATTTTTTTTAATTCTGTCTGCTATAATATATTCATTATATCTTGACTGTGTAGTGGTGGTGAAAGAATATATACTGCCCCATATCATCCCGTGGGTATCGCAAGAGGCGACAGAGAAATGAAACATGAGACGAGCAGCATCTTACTGATAACTCAAAGTAATAAAAAAACTGTATTTGCGAACTCAATTGCCAAGCGAGGCAACTATGGCAAATGAGCAATATTTTGGGCAGACTTATGCGCAAGAATGAATTTTTGATAAGCAGAAGTAGTAATTATATATTAAATAACTACCGTTGATTGACATTTTTAGCGAAACTTTCATCACTTAAAAATAAATTTGTTTAGTTAAGTCAAAAGCCAACTGCATCTATCGACTTCCTACATCTCCTCCCATGTCATCGCTTTGTCAAGGGGGCCCGGTCTGCACTGCGCTTACCTTTACGACTACTGAGACTTCGTCCTCACATTTTGTCTTTTCTTCAGGCTGTATATAAATATGACTGGCGCTTATTAATCCGTTGGACTATATCGGTCTATGTGTTTTTACCACTAAACCTCCTTATATTCAGTAAATCGATTTTATTAACTTCTCAATGAGAAGTTATTGTAATAGGTTCGATTCCACGATAAAGTACACTCAAAGTAAAGGTTAAATATAGCGTTGATCACTCCTGGCATTGCTCTCCGTAGACAGTGGACAGACGGACAAAATGTTTCCAAGAGGTTCTACGATCAATAAAGAAAAAAATGTTTTTCTAATGTCTTAATGGCAAGCAAATGATCACTGAGCTTAAAAAAACCGGTATTGTCGATAGTACAGACATGCCTAAATCAGAGAATATACTTCATCCGAATAATTTGGAGATTTTTTCTTTTTGACTATCTTAATAAATCTATATTAATAAATTCTCAACTATTAGTATATAGAGCGCTACATATGTATATAAACTGTTTTTTTTTTGGTATTTACTTCAATAAATAAATATTGTTAACATTGTATTACGTATAAAATAAATTTAGGCGACCTTACAAAATTTTTGTATGGAATGTAAAATAATAATTATCAATATACTAGCAACCCGCAAGCAATAAGCAAGCTTTGCCTGTTCTCGATAATTATGGATCTATTAATATGATTTTTAAAAATGTGCACTACTCTGTATCCGCGCATGCGCGGGAAACAGTAGAGTCGACATTCGAGTCAGAATTGTCAAAATAAATAATTGTTTATTTACATTGTATTGTTAATCGAGTACATTTTTTTAATTTTCGTTTATTTTTGCATAAGTGCTAACTTAATATAAAATTATTATTAGCGCCGCTCCGCACTGCATGAATATCGAAGCCACAATAACTGGTGTATGGATTGCAGTACAGTTCAGTGGTACATAGTGAGTGTTCGGAATGCGTTATCTAGTGCGTAGTACATATATATCGATGGTATTTTAGATAAAATATAGCCTAGATCGTTCCTAGTATTGCTTTCTATCTGTTCGTGAAGTTTCATTGAAAGCGGTACAGCCATTCTGATACCTAGCCCGAAAAGACAGACAGACCAAAAATTGTTATAAATAGTTATTCATGTCTTAATGGAATGCAAACAACCCCCTCAGCTCAATTAAATGTAGTTATGTCGATATTACAGACAGCCAGTTAAATTTAATTTATATATACATAGATTATAAAGCCGTGGTAGCTAAGATGGTTATACGCTCGCGGTAAGGGACATTGCTCAGCGCCCATACGTTGTTCACCCTGGATCCAAAAGCATCGGAAAATTGTGTGTTGTATTGTCAATCATTAGGGAAATCCTATATCATTTTATTTTTATAGCGGACTAGCTGCAGAAAAGATATATTTCAAAAAAAGTATCAGATTTTGAGGTTATAAAAGAACTACCGCTATTATGGTTTTTATCGTTTGGTGTGATTTTTAAGAAACTTAAAAACAATATCGTGTTACATTTAACAATATTAGTAACGTCTTTCAATAACATAAAACCACTAGTAGAGCCGCAATTTACACAAAATACACTTTTCATTGCATATGCGTAACAGAGAGAATATAAACTCTCTTAGTAAAAGTATATGTATGAAAGGGCGCCAAACTACTCTACCAACATCAAGACATGAAATTAATATTTTGAACAACAGTGCTGACAACATAGGCGAATTATACTAGTTCTGTGATTGTCTATCCTCGAATAATTTTATCGATATGATATTTATCAATTTATTGTTTATCGTCATTTTTATATTAAAAATATTAATTATCATAAACTCGTAAGTGATCGTTTAGTTAGAAGTAAGCCACACGCTTTTCTAAACCATCATTAGAAAACCTGATCACGATGAAATAATTAGGTTTTGTTCACTTAAGCGTTATTCTAACCACCTTTTTATTTTCGAGTTTGAATTCATTCATTAGGTATAGTAGGTTTTTAAATTATACTTTTAGGGAATAACAAAAAGAAATGGTGATTGATTGTTTTTATTATAGTTTCTATTCGCACTTTATTCGAAATAAATTCAAAATGTGACTCAGATTAAAAAATGTGCAACTGTTCATTGAAAATTTAAAAGATCGATTATAATCGATTGGGCGTCCCTAGTAATTTTTATAGACCACATAACGTTTGTCGAAGATGGCGGCGATTAATGTTATAAGTCGAATAGAATACTTTTTTAATGTTGATTTTGGCATCCAGCTACTCCGTGTTATAAAAGTATTTGCAACGAATATAATAAAATAGATAATTAATTATCGGGTATATCCGATGATTTTATTGCACAGGGCGATTTTGGACATTGTCAAAGATAAATTAAAAAAGCACTGTCAAACATTAATTTAAAGACAATGTTTTTTCAGCTTTTATTGAGATAATTTAGAGAAGCAAAATACAGGTAAGACATTATAAATTCTTAAGTGAGATATTCAATTTTTTTTTTGTAAATCTACGCTGTTATTTTATGGATATTTAAACATCCTGTGATCAAGTAGAAACTTAACTAAAATAATAATTAAAATTATAATATTTACAATT
>DWHP01002274.1:0-14678 GCA_018247895.1 Parnassius honrathi
GGTGCCGGCGGGGATCGAACCCGGGTTACTCGCGTTCTGTTATATTTACAGCGAGCGTTAACCATCTGAGCTACCGCGGCTCTAGGTACATAGTAGTTTCTAATATTCACAATCTGTGATGGGCGGTTATCCAACCGTAGCTCTTTTATCATTTTGAGTCGCTACCGAGACGATGTTGCTACCAATCTTCTATTTTCGTTTATCGCCTTTAATAACCCCCACGAGTTGAGTTAGTGAACATTATGTCAAGGAAAGCTACATCCAACGACTACAGGGCTGGGTAGTCGTTGGCTACACTTTACCGTGCAGTAGCAGTGTAACATAGATATCTGTGCAGTGTAAACACTATCTCAATGCAAATAAACTGATTGAAATGAATTTAATTTAGCGATGTAATGCAAAATGTCAATTTACAATCCGCTTATTAAAGGTTGTATTCCGAGTGGTAACGCCTTGAACGTATTAAGACTTGTACAATTAACAGAGCCGAGTATTAAAGCATACTATTTCATTAAGTAATATCAAACGAATTTATTTATTGTAATTACTTTAGCTTTCCTTCCTCTCATGTAATTACAACCTTTGCCCACCCAAGATTTTAATCAACTGTTTGTACGGATAATTAACATAGATTTTTTACAATCGCCACAGAATTACATATGCGCTTTTTTTTACAATAGATCGATGACTAGCTAAGTAGTAGACATAAGAGATCTTATTTATAATCGTCGATAGTTTTATAGTGATATGATATTTATATCTATATGGTATACGGTGATACGATATTTAGATATGATATGTATCACTACTAGTTGTTACAAGATTTATTATAATATTTGCAAGTGTAGTACAAAGGAGGCGAGAGATGTGTGTCAGTATTCTCTGCCGACTCCCCTGGGTGACGGGCGTAAATAACTCAAGTGGCCTGATGGTATCATTTCACCTTCTTATTTAATTTTTATAATTTTGTGACCGGTGTGTGTTGCCAGTGAAGACTTACGGATCTGAGACGTGATCCTTGACTGCTGGTCGTATGAGGACGCTCAAGGTCGCTCAGCGAGCTATGGAGAGGGCTATGCTCGGGGTTTCTCTGCGTGATAAACTTAGAAATGTGGATATCCGCAGTAGAACCAGAGTGACCAACATAGTCCAACGGATTTGTAAGCTGAAGTAGCATTGGGTCGGCCATATAGCTCGAAGAACCGACAACCAATGAGGAAAAAAGGTTCTCGAGTGGCAGCCCTGTACCGGTAGGCGTAGTGTAGGACTAGATGGAGTGACGACCTGGTAAGACGTACAAGAAGTCGATGGATGCAGGTGGCTCAGGAGCGTGCTTTGTGGCATTCCTTGGGTGAGGCCTATGTTCAGCAGTGGACTTGTGAAGGGCTGTAATGATGATGATGAATTATGTGACCCATTGTTCGTTGATCTATTCCGAGTATTGTGTATACTTGTATATTTTTTTGATGTACCTTATGCAATGCCAATACGAATCGTTGAACCATCTGATACCGATTATTGATTAAATTTTTGTTCGAAAATCGTTTGCCGGGCATTGGACCAGTCACGGCTTTTACCCGTGTCAAATACTCCGCGAGGCAAATATGTCGATCAAATATTTGTCGAGCGGCCGGTATGACAAATTTCTGTGTCGGAACTGTCGCCCCGAGCTCTCTCTTTGCCTTGTTCACGGTGCGTACGTGTGTGGGAACAATGATGTTTCGGACAAATTCTCTGTTTGTTGATGTATCTAATGACTTCTTTTAGATTTGGTGCGCATGCTTAATGTATTCTTAAGGCGTCTATGTGTAGTTTTTTAATACTCTTGTATCATTTATTCTGTTAATTATTTTGTATTAGTTGTTTCACTTTATTTTTTATAGACTAATCGTAGTAAATTGACGCTGTGGCCTGTAGGTATCCACATCTATCCCCTGTTAAGAATCAAAATGCAGATGCATTTTAACCTCTGAGGAATGAGATGGAATGCCTCGTTTTCAGTAAAAAGGGTGTCCGATTCTTTAGTGGAATGGTAACTTCGTATTATCAATTCATTCATCTACTACTTAAATTTCATAAAATTCAATTGCTTAACTTAACCCTCTTCCATAGATAGCCTTATTTTACTGTAGATTTCACGTAACGGGCGGGTTGGCAAACGTAGTTTTTTATTATTAGGATTTTTTTTAAGAAGACGCTCTGCCCGTCTACTGCATCAGTGGCCTTCTGTCGCCACTTACGACATCCACGAGGCGATATGGGGTAGTAGATATTCTTACACTGCCGCTACGTGGTTAGAATATTAATTCAAAATAAGACAACATCCACAAGCCCTTAGGAACCATTAAATAAAGCATGCTTATAGAAGACAAAAATGTTTTTGAGATATGACTATCCATAATTCATTACTTCGGGATCAAATTACAGTTACAATTCGAAATAAATTCAACTTTCTTGTGTTTATCATAAAGATAAGAATGAGTTGCAAGAGATATTTTTAACGATGAATTGACCGTTCGTAATGTCAACAAAAGCTACCGTCCTGCTACTTACCGCCGTCAATATCGATCTGTTTGGACAACGCGCTACCGCTTATAGAGTTTGCTTGCTACCTTGGTGTAACTATATCCATAAATGCATTCATTTGTAATCTAACGATGGGATGAGGCTTTGTTTAACGTGTCTTTGAACGTTGATTAAGACTGTAAATATTCTTTTCGGTTAATAAAAGTTGTCAAGACAACGTAAGCGTATTAAATTCCACAATGTATACAAACAGTCTTTTTTGTAGAATTATGGTGACAAACGAGTACAAAGGCCACCTGACGGTAAATGGATGCCTAAAGGCCATAGACATCCACATTTATTCTTATTTAAGAATCAAAATCCAAATGCGTTGTCACACCTGAGGACTAAGATGGAATGCCTCAATTCCAGTAAAAAGGATCTCCAGTTCTCTACACCCTTTATACGAAACAGTAGATTTGAGGTGCTATTTTACGCTGATATTCTGTAAGAGCGGGATCCTTCCTCGGTCAAGCTGACCCATTCGTACTACAATCATAATCTAGCTGCAGCATAGCTCTACCACGTTAATTCCAATTTATTTAGCTATACAACGATGCCCTTTTGCTCTGTACATATCTTTTTTTCCTTTCTTGGCAGGTGGATGAGGCACACCTAACAGTAAGTGGATGCTTGAAGGCCATAGAAATCTACATTTATCCTCCATTAAGAATCTAAATGCAGATTAGTTTTCAACCCTGAAGACTAAGATGGATGGTTTCTAGTAAAAAGGGTCTCCAGTTTTCTACACACACCATACGAAACACAGCAGCAGTAAGCTACTATTTATGCTGATATTCTGTGAGAGACATCAACCACTTGTACTACAATCATAATATAGCCCCAGCGTGGCTGTACCACGTTTACTAATTGTTTCATTTATTGAGTGAAACTTTCTAATGTATTAAATATACGTTATTTGAAGAAATATGGAGATCACCTTAATCAATCCACTGGGAAATGTCTCTTAAGATTGAGATTTAACGCAATTGTTACGTTAGACTTCCCCGGACTCTCGCAGTTCCACACGTTCCCACCTTACTGATTACGCTGTTCCTCGTCATATTAAAATAAATAAATACAACGTAATAGCATATGAAACAAAGTCTTCTTTCGGAGCTTTAAGATTTTTCACAAGTACATTTCCTTAATTGCCTCAAACGACACATGTGGGATGAGGGATCAAACCAGGAGATGAGCTGCAGCGTCTTCTCAATAGTCAACAAATCTGCTTTGTTTGTTCGTAATTAATGCGTTGCTACTACACTAAAACTTGGTGTCGTGCGTATCGTATCGATAAATTAATTTGAAAGTTATATCTCATTCAACTTCAATGAATGCATTTTCTTTCCTAATTACACAATATAACTCATACAAATTTGAAACGATATTACCACAATTATTTCTTCTGCGGCAGCAACGCAACGGGATCAGCTGGTTCTCAGTAAAAATAACACAGAACAAAGCTCACTGGTGCTGAACTGAACACCAGGTAATATTATATATTAAATATAAACCATTACCGATCGGCCCCGGCTTCGCAGGGGTGATTTCTGGATATCGACAATAGCCAACTACTGGGTCCAATTGAGTTTTTAAGCCATCCTGAAACTCTCTCAAATACACACAAAAAATTCATCAAAATCTTTCGAGCTGTTTTCGAGATTCAGCGAGACTAAAGGACAGCAATTGATTTTCATATGTAAGATATACTATTGCAAAAATTACCATTAGTCGAATGGATTGGCAAATATAGTAGGAATTTTACTCGTGGACGATTCTAGGGCGCTACAATATTTATTGGCTTTCGTAATGTTATTTTAAATATTTATTCGTTTTACATCTCTATTTATTGACATACACTAACATTATTTTTCGTATATTTAATTTAAATTGATTTTTAGTAGAGTTGGAATAAAATTTCATCTTTTACCGTTCAATTTTCATATAATTCAAAATATGGTAATTACGTAAACACGAAAGTCATTATAATTGGCAATGTACGTAGTTTATTGCATGCTGAAATATGGCGAAAAAGGAAAAGAGCTACATGTATTGAGATGATAGAAGCGATTCCGAGAAACTTAATCCAGCGCAATATTTATTGAAAAATATGTATTAGTCGGGCAGGGGTACCCACGGCGTCCGCGGCCCACCCCGGTCATAAATTAGTACATTTAATTATTAATTTCTTTAAGTACGGGATAAGATATATTTGAACAACCTGACTGGGACTGCCCAGATCATATGTAAAGCTAACGATTTTATTTCTTTATAATTTGCACAGATTAGTTTGATACAGAGGTAGTATCAGTTTATATTCAAAATTAGAGAAACTGTACACTTTTATTATATAACTTAGAATAATTTAAATAATGAATGGGGTTTTGATACTCTTAAAAGTATTATGTATTGAAATAACCGAATTATTTTATTCTAAACTAATAAATTATATTTTTATACTGTTGACGAATTCTCGGATTTAGTACTTAAAAAGATTAATACAAGGCAGTATTAAGAGCCTTTTTATAACAAAAAATAGCTCAAGGTATTTTAAGGTCCATCAAAAATATTAATAAAAACCAGCGTAAATGGGTATATATTTATAGCTGACGTGAAACACCGACGCTCTACTAACTTCTTAGTTCCGTATCTGCTATTAAATTAGAATTGATTGACTGTTATGCGAAGTTATTGAATTTTATAAATTACCAAAATACCAACAGGGTTCGTGCCTGTGTATTATCATCTACATTGGGTTCTGTAATTAATATAGTTAAATGCAAGAGTCAGGCATATCAACACAAAAACTTACGAACTAGTTAGTTAATTCTCCAGAGATTTTACAAAAGTTTTTTATTGAATTAGGGTAACAAACGAGCACACAGTCCACTTGATGGTAAGCGGATGCTGCGACCTACAGACATCTACATTTATCCTTGATTGATAAAAAAAGGGTTTCCGAACCTCTACACTCACCATATGTAACACAGCAGTATTAGGCTCCTATTTTACGACAGTATTTTGTGAGAACATGGTGCTTCCCCGTTCGAGCCGATCCATTCGTGCTACAACCATAATATAGCCGCAATATATATGCATAATTAGTGATTAAGCGACACGCCTCAGTCAAGTGATTGAAATAAAACGCAATAAAATTCGTAAAAAACAGTTTCATTCAATGTCTAGTATTCACGCAAATATTAAGTTAGTAATTTTTTTCTGTTTATATTTTCGTTACAAATTATTACTTCTGTTTTGTTTATGCTTATTTTTGAGAGAACCTATATATATCTAAGCAATTTATAATTAATTAGTCAATTATACCAAGTGATAGCATGTATGTATGCATAAAGTAAGAACCTTAACCTGACATTAAGAATTATTTAAGATTTTCTGTTTATATTTATAACGTGCTGTTGGTAAAACAGAACCAACAGCACGTTATAAATATAATCAATAAAGAAAAGGAAAAAATTGTATTTTATTGTATTTGTTATAGAAATAATCAGATTGTATTGTATATTTCCCTCTTATTTTGTATCTGCTATATGCTATAAAGAATGATCTATCTATTTATCTATAGTAACATTATTTCTAGAAATATAATTGAAGTTGAATTTCGAATAAAATATTTATTTGATATGATGTATGTTTTTGTAATATTTTTGTATGTAAAAAATTAATTTCTCACGACAAATGAGCACGTTTTTATAGAGAAGTGTCTGTAACAGTTCATTCGTCTGTGTGAACGTCGGGCGCTTGGAGAACGCGGGCGTCTCCAAGATCGTAGCACAAGATTACACTCGTATAAACATTGTAAATTATTTTTATTACATTATATTTGGGGCCCGACGATATTTGTTTAAGCCTATCAAACTCGGCCCTATACGCCTTCTCCGACGAACTAACGTTTATGAACTGATTCGAACGTTTAATAACTGATTGGTACAGTGGGGTTTGATAAAAGTTGATAGTAATATCCACATTAATTTAGTGCTTTGTTATTTTAAGTATTTGTAGAAATATATTACCTTTATCGAGATCCGTGGTAACTCAAAGCTACGCGTTCGCTGTAAATTTCATATATCGCTTGCGACACGGGTTCGGTCTCTGCTGGCACCAATGAATAAGTTCGTATTTATTCCGCGCTCTATGATAAAGGGTAATATTACCAATTTATTTATTATTAATATTCAAACCCGCATAGATGAAAAATTAAAAAAAAATCGTAGACATCAAGTCTGTCTACACGCGATGGATGAGATGCAGTGTGGTGATCGAAACGCTTAGCCATCGCGCTGCCTAACCGGTAAAGATACATGATAGTAACTGATTACAACAACAACAACAAAATTAGTTATATATTTTCATTTTTTCCTATTGTCCTAATATTTAAGGTTATAGGCCGGCAACGCACCTGCAATTCCCATGGTGTTGCGGTTGTTCGTGGGCGGCGGCAGTTACCATTAGGTGAGCCGCATGCTGGTTTGCCCTCTCTCCTATATTAAAAAAATGTACCATCGTACAATGAATCAGCATAAGTTTGTGAGGCCAGGGTTATCAATACTGATGAAGACAACAATATGATGAATAATATGATTAACAATAAGAATAACCACTGTCCCATGGCGCCCCGTGGGTGTACCTAGCTACGCAAAATGAGATACATTTAGAAATTGTCGGTTAAAACTTTTAAAACTCTTCTTAATCGAATATAATATCTATCTTTCTTTTATATATCATATATGATAATATGGAATAAGCGAATTAATAAAACATATTAGAAATCAACTCTAAAGCATTTTCCCCATGTTTGATTATTTTATAGAATGAGGGTTTAAGGTAATCGAGTATCTAGTCCACCTGATGGTAAGATAATGTTGTGACTCATCATTTATATCTATCTTCGATTAAAAATCAAAATGCGGATGCGTAGTCACCCCTGAAGACTCAGATGGAATGCCTCGTTTCCACTAAAAAGCGTATCTAGTTCTCTGCACTCACAGTAGATACTTTGATTTCTAAGCTTGGAAGTTTTGGTGAAAATAAGTCCATATCAAATTTTTAATATCTCTTAAATACTAAAATGTAAATAATTCCTAAGTTCTAATTCTAAACTTATTCTTTAATTTGTTACGTAATACATATTTGCTATTTTTACAAAACAGTATGCAATACTCGTATAACCAGGATGCGACGTTTATTATATTCTATAATAAAATTTATCTCGAAGTGAAATCATAATGCATTAAGGTAACCGTCCCGATACGAGGCGATGCGGTGTCAGAGGTCGCGGATAGCTGTTAAAAATGACCGCGCGATAGCTCGGCCGACACCTGCGCGGACCATATCAAATGAAGCGACGCGTGCGGTCGCTAGGGTGGGTTTGTGTATGTAGATTTTATAATACACTTTGTAGTTTGTCGCCTACCGTCGGTATTTTTCGCGATACCTTTCCTTCATAAAGGAAAAATATAATATATCACTGCTATAAAATGTCTAATTTAACATCCATGTGCCTTAACAGCTGCTACTTGGTTATATGTATGTTTTTTATTTTGGTTATATATTATATTCAGGTATTTTGTTTTGCCACATATTTCTCTACTAGTAATTTTAACTCTTATAAATTTTATAATATTTTGTAGTGCTGTGTCGCCTATAAGGGTGCGAACAGTCCTTAGCTTAAACTTACTTTCAATAAAAATGTAATAATGTTTTTAATGCTGGTGTCATATGAATGAATAAATAAATAGATTCCGATTACAGAATAGCGATATATTTAAAGAGAGGGAATAGGATCTGGCTAAAGCAAAAAAAACAGTGTCCATCTGGTTAAAGCCATAAATAAGTGTATGGACGTGGCAGAGCCATGCTGCAGCTATGGCACGAATGTGTCAGTTGGAGCATGGAAGGACCACACCCTCACAAATATCAGCCTAAATAGCAGTTTAATACTTCTGTATTTCGTATGATGAGTGCAGAGAACCGGAGCCCTTTGTTCTAGTAACGACACATTCTGCCTTAGTCCTGGTGAAGACGCAACTACATTTTAATTTTTTTCGGAAATAGATGTGGGTGCGTCTATGGGTAATAGTACCCATTTATCATTAGGTAAAGTGTATGCTGGCTTGTCACCTTTATAATATTACCCATATTTTCCCAGTGATTCATTTTTTAAATGTAAAAATTGCAAATCAGTACTTTTTGTTTTAGGTTGACGGTAAATGGTATAACTTCGTATTTAGAAGATGACGATGATGTACTGGAAGCTGACGAAGACAGTGGTAATGAAGAATATACTGATATTAACTACTTGTATCGGCATCAGCTATAACAGAAGTAGAACTTAGAGCCAAAGTATCTGTAGAGGGACGGATGGAGGTAATACATTAGCAAGAATCCCAAGAGGAACATTCAATTACAAGCATTTCTCAAAAACAAAGTAAGCGTACGATTTCGAGGAAATGGCGAAATGTGGATATCGCACAAAAAGCAGAAAAAGAATGGACACCTCCAAGTTTCTTTGACAATTTTGATAATCCACTAGAATTTTTCGAGCTGTGTTATGATGAATAGGTAATGGAACTACTGCGGTCACAGACAGAAAAAATGCAAAGCAGAAAGGACACGTCAATTTCAAAGTAAGTTCTGACGAAATCAAGTGATTCACAGGAATTCTATCGTTGTTTGGCTACAATGATGTTGTTCGATACAGAATTTATTGAGAGCAAAGCATCAGAGAGAACTGTCATCATCCTGGTTTAGCAGCTTGTATGTCAAGAAATAGGTTTGAAGAACTACTAAGATTTTATCACGCATGCTACATCACTGACCTACAGTCAGGAGACAAATTTTGTGGGGTACACCCTTTGTGGGATCTTGTTAATCGAAGATGTGATGACGACAGAAATTTGAGTATAGAAGAGTTGATGGTCCCATACTTTGTAAAACATCCCACTATACAACATATTCATGGATATATCCTATAAAATTCGGCGACAAAATATGGGCTATTTGTACTTGGTTAGGTTACCTAATTTATGGAGAACCATATCAAGGAGTTAGTACCAGAAACACACATCCATTCTTTAGATTCGGCGGATCTGTAATTCTTGATTTGATATCAAAACTTCCATCTGGTTTTTACAGCTTCTACATGGACAATTTTTACCCCATTACCTTTGTTGGCGGAAATTAAATCTTTAGGTCTTGATGCCACTGGAACCATTCGGAGGAAATAGAGTAGAAAATGTACCGCTAAAAGATTCAAAAGACATGAATAAAATGAAAAGAGGTTCATACATTCAAACCACAGATGTGTTAAAGGATATTACGTTGGTAAGATACAACGATAATAATATCGTAACAATACCGTTAACTGAGTGTGGAGTGGGACCGTTGGGGAAAGTAAAAAGATGTTGGGATAAACAGAAGAAAGAAGTGGACCAGCCCCGCTGCTACATAAATTATAACAAATATATGGGAGGTGTCGATCGATTAGATCAAAATGTTGGCTGTTATAGAATCGGCATAATGTTGAAGAGATGGTACTGGCAACTACTCATGTTTCCTCTTAACGTAAGTATAAATAATGCTTTCGAGCTGTACGGGTTATCACCGACTGCTAAGTGAAAAGACGCCCATGACTTCGTACGTTCGTATAGTCGTACTTTATGACAAAATCCGTGACGAATGACAGCACATCATCCAAGGGCACGACAACAAAAGCGAAGCATGTACCCAAATCTTCATTAGGTGTCATAAAATGGGTTACTTCAAGCATTGGATTAGATTGAAAGAACTACTACATAGTGGATAACGGCAAGCAGAGCCGATGTGGATTATGTCATAAAAATACTACGAAAAAAATGTGGCAAATGTACGGTTGCTTTGCATGCTAACGCCGTAATATTACAACATTTAATATATTTTAAATATTTTTAATAAATTTATCTGAACTACTTTTTATCAAGCTTTTATTTGGTCTCCTTTATTTTCTCTCTACAAAGAAAATACATTAGCATATGTTTCCAATGCTCTATTATTGGATCAGTATTGTAATTCAAAAGGTCAATAACCGATTTTTTATTTTATTTTATAAATGTGTCACTTTGCCCTATAGTATAATCCTATTTAAACATTTAAAAATGGTATGGTGATATGGTTTAAAAAAATGCTGAATATTGGGCAGGTAATCAGCAACGTACAATAAGAAATAAGTTCCGATATTTAACATATCATTTTCTCAATACAAAAATTTGCATACCATTTTGAAAATTGAATTAAACACTCACGACCTGAGTGAGGACAATGCTAACGAATAATATGCCCTTCACCTGCTTATGTTAATGCTTTAATACTCATATGTTTATCGGAATGGATTATCCGTCAAACAAATATAACCGTGCGACACCGGGGGAAAAGTTCTTCGCTCCATTTTGCCTTATAGGTGTTGTATGAAAACCTTGGGAAATACTAGAAACATCGGTTTAAAAACATGGTTTATGATAAATTCTGGTAATAGAAAACGTCATGGTATAAATTTAACTTCTCAAATACCAAGTGGCCAAATTTAACCGCTTCGATATTCCGTCAAAATTCAAGCTGTCAAATATGACCGCACCCACCCACAGCACTTTAACTCATATAAACTTACATATAGAGACTACTTTTCTATATAGATGTTTAGCATTATGGAATCAATATGAAATTTCCTATATTCTAGTGCAATAAAAAATTAGTTTTCCTAAAGATATTTATTCATAATCTACGTTCATTTCGTATGCAATTTTCGCGTAAATGTTATTCTGTTGGTTTTTGGATTTTTCTAGTGTTTTAGTACAGTGTTTTACCATAAAATTGTAATGAAAGTTTTTGTGTGAATATAATTTATCTTTTTACGTAAATAATTTCGAGTAATATGTATTGAAATAATTGTCATTTTCACGCTGCCGACATTCGCTTGGTATGTTTTTTTTACTATCAAAATACAATAAAATCTTTTTGTAACGAAATAAAACCTAACTTTTCTTTAGATCACAAGATAGAAAATTTTATATAGATTTTAAAAAGCTAAACTTCTTCATAGAGAAGTAGTCTCTAAATATAAGTTTTAATGGTTTTAAGTGCTGTGGGTGGGTGCGGTCGCATTCGACCGCTTGGGATGTACCGGGCATATACGACTGCATGGGATTTTTATGGCACTTGAAGGGTTAATTAAAACACTACATAATAAGCTAATTATTAGTTCTAGTCGACTTACTAAATTATTGTTTTAAGTCTTTCTCTACCTACTGCTACGCGAACAATATTGAAATGACTAAATTGAACAGTAATAATACAAAACATTTCCTGATGTTAACCTTGTAACTTGTAAATATACTCGTATATATATATTAACTTGCAGTATAGCCCATACTTTTCAGGAAGTAATACTTTTTGTTATGAACACTTTAAAACGCTGTCTTTGCTTTGTATGAAGCGTTCTTAACTCTATGACCATCACTGTATTAACGACGATATATCTACATTAGTAAATGATTTTTTTTAAATTTATTTATCCATTATTGCAACACACCTTCAACTAGGGGTTACTGGAATTTGGGTTAAGGGGGACTGAATACCCGACCCTATGGCATTCTTTACCAGTCATTCCTAACTAATATGGAATAAATAAAGATGTTGCTAAGTGCAAATTAAGGACAATAAAAAAACTTAAAAGACTTTGACATTTCTACATTTTGGATTTTTAAATTAACATCAAAATATTCTGTAGACCCCCTCCCCCATTTCACTTAGAAGTTCCGTTCTTATGCTATTTATCATCATCACCGACAGTGCCCTTCTAGATATTAGTTACTCCCACGGTTGGGTAGATTTGCTATTATTTCCACATTTGGCACGCGGATGATATTTTTATATAAGATAGTGCATGGCCCAATGAGACAATGCACTTATATAGTTGGATAGTAGACAACATAGTTAATGACTATATCATTACATTTAATGTTGCAAATTAGTGTCTCGGAGCTTGATTGGTTTTGTGCTTTTAGTTAAATTAGATTTTTACGAAATGAAACAAGTAAGTAATTTAGTAAATTACATCTTAAAGTTAAAAAAAAATAGTAATCCGACCAATATTAGAGAAACTGCTAAAACCATCTTCAAGGTGTGGTATTTTATTAATGACTAGCGATCCGCCTTGGCTTTCCCCGGGTGATTTCTGGATCTGGATCTAACTGAGTTTTTAAGCCGTCCAGGGATCCACTTAAACACACACAAAAAATTCATCAAAATCGGTAGAGCCATTTTCGAGTTTTTGTGGGACAAACTGACAGCAGTTGATTTATTTATATATAGAGATGTCAACTACCCACCCAATTACAATCCTAAAGAGAGACGGCAGTTGCCGGCTGATTGAAAGCGAAACTACAAGCCTTTAAGCCAAGCAATTGCTGTCTCTCTCTAGTATCCTCTTTATCTATGGTATATACAAAAGTCAATTCTTTTTATCTATGGTATACTACACACACAGAGAAAGTGTGTACAAATGTATATTCTTACTGTAAGCATACGTGTTGCAGGTTTATGATAAAATCAGGTTTTTGATCAAAAATCTACGCTTTTGATCAAGAACCGGAAGCAGACAATGTTATTACTTAATCTTATCATTAACTTGAAAAATATCCTGTTTTCTGTTCAAAAACTTGAACTTTTTTGGGTTGGATTAGGTTAGGTTAATTTTATTATAAAACTAAATAAGTTTAAGTTTTTGATTAAAAAACTTATTTTTTTTAGGTTTATAACACAAAGCAGTAATTTTGTCTTCTTCTGGTTCTTGAACCAAACCCAGGGTTTGTCATAAACCCGCGACATACAGAAAATTAGATACTTTTCTGAATAGCCCTAGATTTTTGCTCGTGCCATTTTTCATGGTATGTTTCAGTTTAAAATATTGTCGAACCACTATAATAATGAATACATTTCCTGGCAGTATGATTATATATGAAACATGAAATTGAAACTTTACAAGATTAAGAGCAGTGGCTAAGCGTTTGGTTGTATGGCCGTGGTTTAGAATTCTGCGCAAAAGACATGTTTGTATCGTACTTAAATGTTTGTCCTTGTGCAGTTTATGTACCTAAAACACCTCCACGATACGGGAAAAAACCCTGTTATGGGGGTAACGGTTATCAAATAAGAGACAAAGTTATGAAAGTGTATTAAAGACATCACATCGTCCTCGTTCCGCGTGTAAATAGGTTGTGTGCACACATTTGGTGGGCACAGGTTCCCAGATCTTCAACAGTTTATAACGATTATAGTTACTATTTGAGTATCAGAATATATTTAACTTACCGAACACTAGGATCCGTATGTGACGGTATGACTATCTCAAGAATCAAACCGTAAATACTGAGTCCAGTAACAGACAGTAAATATTTTTAGGTGCAATAAAGTGTGTCTAAGCTGCCAATATTGGATTAAAATCGCTCTTTCGTGATGATTTCTTATATTTACGTGAACACTACACATTGATTAAAACTACTTTTACGTATTTTATCGCGTTTTATAAAATCCGTAAAAGTAGTTTTAATCAATCGCTCTTCCGATTAATAGATTAAATCCGGGGTTGTAGATTAAAATCACACAGACAACACAATGCCGTGGAATCTCAGGAACTAAGCACTCGCTGTATATTTCACAACCAGGGTTCAATCCCCGCCGGCACAAAAGAAATTGTTAATTGCAATTATAAGTGCTGATGTACCACACGCTACGCGTGGTGAAGGGAAACATCGTGAGGAAATCTGCATGACTAAGATTAAAAAAATCATTTCGAACAATAAGTCCACCAACGCGCAGTGGGACGTATATTGGTTATTATTTTACTTTTTACCCCGTAGCACCGCAGCCAAGCATTTGGACGATATTCTACTTAGTCGCCAAAACTTAATAATGATACAAAAGTTTAAACAGGAGTCTTAGAAACCTCAGTATTCTCATAACTCTCACCGTCACTTACAAGACTTCCATTTATACTACTGTAGTATACATACAAATCAAAGGCAAGAATTATATGTATATTACTGTAGAATACGTAGAAG
>DWHP01002275.1:0-14677 GCA_018247895.1 Parnassius honrathi
ACATATAAGATACGCATATAGATGCATATTTATAAAAATATAAACAAACTTACATATATATTTGGGTAAATGTGTATATTTGGGTAAATATATATATAAAAATACATGTAAAAATGTTTTAGATTGTTCTTTTTGCCAATAATACATCAATATTATTTAAAGTTAAATTTATCGCACTTCCTTTGGTCTCAGAACTTCGGAATGAAACAGAGCAACCAAATACTGAATATTGTTTTCAAACAACTTACAGCAAACAACATGCTTTTAAATGCAGGGAAAACAAAAGGTTTACAGATTATACAGCAGATCTTCGTAATTAATTTACCAGATAATAAATAAGATTTCAAAGTTTGCCAGCATATCTCGGAATCTCTACTGATACTCCGGTACATATCGATAAACTAGCTTTGAAATTTAGTTATATCGCTAATAGAAGCTGACTAATGAAGCAAAAGTTGAATTATTTTACTTCGAATAAAACTACTTTTACCGATTTCATCGCGATAAATTTCACTTATTTTTAATTGTCGACGTTTTAATTGCTTTGCAGCAGCCATAGTCACGAGGAGATTGAGACGATTTCATCCCGATGTCAAAGTTAACCCTGAGTACCTTTAAATTTTAATTATTGATTTTGATCCATACAGCACAGAAAAATCTTACTGTCCTGCGGATAACTGACTGTCATGATCGTAAATTCACTTCAGAAGCCCTGGAATTAGGTAAAAATAAGTTGTGCATTCTGGCAAGGGCCCAGAATGGACACTGTTGTCTTAAAAAGACCATTCTGGGACTAGAAAACATAGGGCTTAGCAGTTCACTATAGCCATAGCAGTTATCGCAATAGATCTTTTAGCTCGCAGTGATACTGATCTCTCACTCTAGACCTGCCCAGCTGCTGCTAAAATAAACGAACATTCGGCCACAGGGGAAATTGCAGGCCCGTTACCAGCCTTTTAAAAAATCGTCTCTAAATTCTATCCGGAAAAATCGACACTTCCGTCGTTGCTTATTTTTTTAAATTGTGTACGTACGGAAAAATATAAATTAATTTAATAAAAGCCGTATTATCTCCTCTAGAATATCTACGAATTGTAAGACGATTCATAAAATTTTACCATGTAAATATTGTGTAATAACGGGACTCAAATCAATACGAAAATTTTATTGCCAGTTTGGACAGAATATCGTATTTTAGACACCTTTTTGACGTTCGAAAATAGTTCATGAAATAATGGAAACTCGGATACAAAACAAACACATTACTTCAATACTCAACTATATTCTTAAATTAATGAATTTATAAAATACTCTATAATACTCAAGACAAAACAATTAATTACCTGGATAAAACTGACGTTCAAGGTCTTGTTTTCTAAGCGATACACATAAAATATTTTTTTATAGTGAATTTTAAATCGGACACATAATATCCACCTTCCGTCGGATGGAGTATGCTTCTTAGTCATTCTTATTTTTTCTTCTTTTCTCAGTGTTTTTGAGTTGGTTAATGTTTTTCCGGTATGTGTAAATGCAAATACGTACATATGTATGTATGTATGTTTGTTTATTCCGGATGATAGATATTTTTTTTAGAAGAGCCGACAAGTAAGACAGAAAACAAAGGGAAAGTATCTGGTGGTAAGATCACTTTCGCACATGATTATCTTTAACACTAAAGGAATTACTGGATTTTTAGACACGAGTAGGCTCATTTCATGAAAGCTCCTAAGTCGTATCGGTCCGTCAAAACCAAGACTATCTTATATGTCATTGTATGTCTAAGGAAATAGTGTTGATATAGACGTAGTAAGTTAGCAAAAAAAACCCCGTGAAATAACTATTAAAATACAAATTATACTGTGAATTATTAAATACGTAGATGGCTAACTCCATATAATAGTATCAGAATTTAATAGCGAAGAGTCTGTGGTCAACGGTGGAGCGTGTATCGAAATACTTTTCTCCATTACGAATTTAGCGGCCGTGGAAGTTCATGCGAAATTCCCGCTGGTAACGCGGGATGGTGAATATATTGAAATTTGAAATACATATTTCCAGTGGACTGCCCGGGGCACATCGGTACGTTGGAACTATTCGAATATTCGCCGTGCAAAGTTTTTGGACGTGCGTTTTTTTCATTGATCAACATTCGCTACATTTTACAGTCAACGGCACGACTACGATTCGAACCAAGCCTTTTTTAATTAATTTGGCAACCTTCGCATCTAAAATTGTCATTATCAAATTCTTAATAGCATATTGTTTAGAAATTTCTCTTTTATAGATAAAAATAATAAAAATAACGTAAGCGTATGTATACGAGAACAGTATACATGAAAACGTGACAAAAGAGCCATTATCTTGTAAGTGGATTCTGTGATCTATAGGCAACTTACATCTGTACTGGATTATTTTTATATTTGATGATTGATTTTTATATAATAGGGATGGTAATCGAACACACAGTCCACCTGAGGGTAAGAGGGTTCTGTAGTCCATAGACATCTACTTATACATCGACCCTCACCTATAAGTCGAAATGAAGATGCGATGTCACCCCTGAGGACTAAGATAGAGTGCCTCGTTTCCAGTACAAAAGGTTCTCCGTTTATCCATACTCACCATACGAAACACAGCAGCATTAAGCTGCTATTTTACGCTGGTATTCTGTGAGAGCGTGGTCCTACCCCGGTCGAGCTGACCGATCCGTGCTACAACTGCAATATAGCTGCAATATGGCACAGTCACGTGCTAACAACCAGTAAAGTGTGCAGTGCTAATTACCAGTGAAAAGGGTCTAAGGTTCTCGCTACTCCTCATACGAAATTCTACCGCTGCTATTTGATGCTGATATTCTGTGACTTGTATATAATCTATAGATATATAATAATATATATATCTGTGGTAACTATGGGAAATGCCAAAAGTTTTTTAGCTTCGTATAAATCGCTGTATAAACATTTTATTTAGAGCATATGTAAAACATCCAGCCCAGCGACCGGTGTCAAAGGTGTGAGGCATCTGGTACGAACAATTATATTTGCCAACGCTTGACAATCGGGAGGTGAACCGCTGTTTTTAGCTTCTTTTTTCTTGTTATTAGTAATTCGCTGCTGCCCATATCCTGGTTTATTTACGTTTGTCGCCTCTTCCGACATTTACGAGACGATGTGTAGAGTGGATATCCTCACACCACACCAGAGTCTGTACAGCAGAGTCAACGAGTCTCAAACATTATCGATTAGAATAAACTATGCAAGATAATTTAGGTTACTGTCATTAAAATAGGGTTTAAAATTGAGTCATCCTGTAATCCGCTGTATAATAGATTACACCTATGTGCTGTGTGGTGATGGCACAAGAAAATTGATTGTCCTATCATCGTTTATAAGAGGTGACTATGGGATATGAAAAATTTTTATAGCTACCTTATATTTTCTGTAAAATCCCAGTTACAATGGCTTTTTAATTACGATGAAAGTTAAGTACAAAAACAGGTTATACGTGGTAGAGCCATGCTGCAGCTATGTTATGGTTATGGTATCAATGGGTCGGCTCCACCGGGAGTCTATATTATTATCTCGACAACTGTATTATGGTTGTAGCACGAATGGAAGGTTTCGACCGGGAAAGGATCACTCTCTCACAGAATATCAGCGTAAAATAGTAGCTTAATACTGCTGTGTTTCGTATGGTGAGTGTATAGATCCAGGACCATTCTCTACTGGGAACGAGGTATTCCATCTTAGTCCTCAGGGTGACAGTTTATCAGTGATTTTATTCTTAATAAAGGATAAATGTAGATGTCTATGGGCCACAGCATCCACTTACCATCAGGTGGAATGTGTGCTCGTTTGTCACATTTATTTTATAAAAAAAACTCCAATGCAATTTCTTTTTTCTATACTTATTTAATATTTTACCCCCCGATCCCAACCCCTACAATAGCGAACTCCTTAACTTGTGTAGGGCTAACTAGTGTGTAACTAGTTAAGTCCTAAGAAAGTTTAGAGGAAAAGCTGTCGCCGCTTAGAAGACCGATTGATTAACGTGACACAAACAGAGTATACTATGGTTATTTCTCTGTCCCTCAGAAAAATTTTCTTTTCTTTGATAAGTCTTAATATCGACGACGATGTGAATGGTTGGTCAGCTTCAATTCCTGCACCAGTTGAGCCTTGTGATCATTTAGAAAGATTTGCATCATCGTCACTTAAAAAAATAGTTAAAAAAAGTCTTTAACTTACCTGTTCTTAAATCTCAATAACTCAAATTTTCTATATTACAGGTACAAACTTCCCTAAAACCAAAGAAGTTGAAGGGCAGTGACACAGCATCCATGTTTTAATAAAAATCTAAAAAAAAGTCTGTACTTACACCATACAAACACACAGCAGAATTATGCTGCTATTTCACGATGATATTTTGTGAAAACGTGATCGTTTCCCGGTCTAATCCTTCCATTCGTGCTACATTCATAACACAGTTGCAGACGTTTATAAACTGAAAAACTAACAAACCTAAAACTCGTATTTTTAGAAGTTTGTTTGGAAGTTTCTTAACTTTATCATATACGCGGAAGCTTAATAGAAATACATTACAGAGTGTTAGGCACCCCCGAGCTGAATAACAAGCGGTAGACCCTTTTCCACCGACGCACAAAGAACTATGATAATTAGTTTATGTATTAATTTAAGGTAAAAAATATTTTATATATTAAACGTGGTAGCAGCTAGCATGAATGGGTCGGCTTGAATGAGGAAGGAGACCGACCTCACACAATATCAGCGCAAAATAGCAGCCTGATGTTGCAGTGTTTCGTATTATGAGAGCAGATTACTGGAGACCCTTTCTACTGGAAATGAGGCACTTTATCTTAGCGCTCAGTGGTGACAACGCATCTACATTTTTATTCTTAATTGAGGATGGATGTAGATGTCTATGGGCGACAACACCCACTTATTATCAGGTGGAATTTGTGCTCATTTTTCACTTCAATTCTATTTTTTTTTAATAGTATGTAAATAGATCATATTCAATTAATTTAAGTACTTTTATTTGAGTTACAAAATCTTTGGATTTATCATAGAATTACAAAAAAAAAATTAAAAGGAATAAACCAAAACAAAAATCGCAACCGACGGAATCGTACTGGTAGAAATAAAAATAGTTATCCTCATAGTTTAAATACATTTCGAAGCAGGTGGACGTTATACTATTCAATACTGCAATGTAAAGTGTTGACGTATCAAATTTTTAAATATTTCCATAGCAATCCTTAACAAATTTCACGTATGTGTAAATGAAATGAAATTTTTCAACACGATTTTTGCCAGATCCTGACCGTCTGAATAATCTAAAAAACATGAAGCTTATTTACAGCCGAATGACCTTGTATTCTCATCTTTGACCACACACGGTGTTGAGGTTTCTTAAATCTAATATTATTTGTGTAATTAAGAGCTACAAGCAAGTATTTTTAATTTTTCGGACGTTCTGGTCTCACTGAATTCGAAGATTATGTAATTGGTGTTGGTGCCATTAAATAGAATTTTCCTCGCAGACTATAAAATTTAAAGGGAACCACTAAGCCTCAGAAGTACCCTCGCTGTGAAACATAAACTGTTTATAATAAATCTATTTATAATGAAGAATGTATTATACACAATTAGCGATGGCTTTGCCAGTGAGGATATATTAATTTGACATTATTTATGTCAAAGTTTAGATCATTAAAGTTTCTTAAAATCTTCAAAGACTTTAAGAAAAAGATTTTAACAATTTTTATTATTTTTCTAAAAAAAAAAATCAATTGGATAGAATATAATCTAGATCCTCCTAGTATTATTGCTCTTTATTTGTTCGTGGAGTTTAATTACAATCGGTTCAAGCATTTCGAGGATTAGCCTGAAGAGACATTAAACCAACATATACGCAGTAGAGCCACGCTGCAGCTATACTATGGTTGTAGCACGAATGGGTCGGCTCGACCGGGGAAGGAGCATGCTCTCACAGAATACCAGCGTAAAATAGCAGCTTAATACTGCTGTGTTTCGTATGGTGAGTGAAGAGACCCAAAGACGCTTTTTTGAAAACAAGCCATCTTAGTCCCCAGGGGTGATAACGTATTTGCATTTTGATTCTTAATTGAGGATAAATGTTACCATCAGGTACACTGTTTGTAACCCAATGCTATAAAAAATCGATAAACTATAAAGCAGTTATTTTGATATTGTAGATATACATTTTAATTTTATTTATTTGTATGTATTTAGAATGTAGTTATAGCTACAGCCAATATACGTCCCACTGGTGAGCACTGGCCTCCCCTCATTTCTGAGAGGGCTTTAGGTCAAAGAAATGTCCACAGCACTGCCCCAAAGCGTATTGACAGACTTCACAGGTCTTCGAAATATTTCTTTTCTTATTTTTCAGATATGCAGGTTTCCTCACTATGTTTTCCTTCACCGCCGAGCACGTAGTAATTCATCACTTAAGATTGCAATTAACAATTTCATTGGTAACAGTACTGTGACATTTACAGTGGGCGCTCAGCCTGTAAGCTACCACGGCTCTTATATAAAATGTTTCTAAGTATTACATCTAAGTAACCTTGTTGCCAGTATTTAAGTCTTTAATTCTCATTACTTACGAAGTAAAACAGCATTATGCTACTTAACTGTATCGGTTATTAGTAGGTATTAAGAGAGCTTAAGATCATGTGCCGGGAAAGAACGTAAGTTGAGAAAATTCAATTACGTTTCTAATTTTCAGAACCCGTCTTTCTAAATGTTAAGCGTTATGGAGGTTGTCCTACTTATTCCTTACTAGTGATCGATCAATGATCGAAATTCATCTTTGATTCTTGAATTTTTTAAGTTTAAAGCATTAAAATTAAAAAGGTATTTTACAATTAAAACTCTCAGTATGCTTTCGACTGCGCAATATTATATTAAGCACAGCTATTTAATATGCAAAATATAAAATAAACGCTTTTTTGTTTTGACATACATTCCACGTACTTTTAGAGAATGAACATTATTAGAAATCGTACAAAATATCCTGTTCATTTAATCAATCTGTCAGTAATTATTTTGTTGACAATATTTTAAAAAATTGATGACAATCTGCTCTGTGAGACTTTTTGGCCATATCATAGACTTATATTCAAAGTCTATGGTTTATATATTATTTCTTAGAGTAATTACATACTGTTATTCACAGTATTTGACAATTTACATTTACAGTATGAACGTCAACAACATAGACGTATCATACTATTCATAGAATACTATAATACATACATCATAGAACGGGGGAGTGGGTGGAGCCCGTGTAGCCACTAAAATGCCACTAACACGTCAATTTATACGTATAAATGTCAACACGAGATGTGTTTTGACGTTACAATCGCTTCCGAATTTCGCATGCAAATATATTTATAAAATGCCAAATTGCACGCTATTTACAAATAAATATGTATTAAAATCCGTTTGTCAACACATCGAATCGAGTATGTAGTAGTGATAATACGACGTAATTGCTTGTATGTGTGCTATCGGCGACGCAGTACCTCGTACAAAGTAAGGGTGACAGCCATTCTCATGTGTATTATAGTATTCTGTGTTACTACTGGTCAGCGATTAATATTTTATTTTAATTCATATAATGTTATATTTTGTTAATACATTTTTGTTTTCTGCATTCGTTTTCCATACGAATACTTTAAATATGCCAATCACACACTCTTCTGTGCCAGCAATATGCTGAATATTGCTGGCACAGAGGAGGAAAAGGAAAAGAAGTGTAAAGTTATATCTTCGCGTATTTATACATAGAAGAAAATTAAAAGGTATTTGTCGCAAGTAAGATTAACTCAAGCTTTGAAAAAATTTTCTAATCTTTATCATCATTACTGGTCCACTATTGCACATGAGTCTCTTCCTTACAGTGAGAAATTGCCTTAATCATCACGATTGTCAGACGTCTCGCAACTTGGACGCTGCACTCCGTCGCAAGTCTTAGTATTCTACGCCTGGTGCAAATGAGATAGTAATATCGACATCTAACCATAAGATCACAGAAGAAGAGAAGAATATAAGATGCCTCATTTCTAATAAAAGGGTTTCCAATTCTCTACACTCAGCATAAGTACGAAACACAGTAGCATTAACCTGTTTTTTTACGCTGGTATTCTGTGAGAGCGTGGTCCTTCCCTGGTCATGCCAACCCGTTCGTGCTACAACCACAATATAGCTGTAGCGCGACTTTACTGCAATAATCTTTATCCATCTATGTGTACCTAGATATGTGGTGGAAGCCATCCATCTTCCGCCGCTATAGGATGACATTGGCTACTCCACTAAAATCGATGAGCTCTTTTAACGCGTTAAGTTGCATGCTTTACATTGAAATTTGCCTATCAAAAAGCTATCAATACACTCAAAAAAATGGAAGTCTTAAAAAAATGGAGCATGGTCTGGAGAATATGGTGGATAAATAAAGGTCTTTAACTCTACAAATTTCGTCTATTCTGCAATACGTAGTTGGACGTAGACATGAGTGACAATAAACTAATTATTTCCAACAGTAGACTACCAAAATATTACCATCAGCTTCTTCTGGTTTTCATTTTGAGCACTGTTTAACATGGCCTTTGGATCCAAAAAACGTGTTGAATGGCTTAAAATGTCGCATAAGATTCACTTCTCATTTCCAATTCAGGTCACAATTCGATACAATATTCCTCTTTTCTATAGAGATTCAACATTATGATTCAAGCTTAAACCAAGACCTCTTGATGTACGTTACTACGTTCGTGATGTTTTTCATTTCATTATTTTACGGATTTGCCTTGAATGATTTTAAACTGTTCGATCACTTGAGAGATGTAAAGCATAACGTTCCACTACTTTTCAGTATCGCCTTCATTCCCTTATTTTCTAACTTGTTCTCCGGGCGATCCACGAGGCTAAAATTTCCTGAACGGACGCGAATGAACTAATAATGTTTGTTTATTTAAGGTAAAGTTTGTTTATTTCATTTTTTTATATTGGCTTAGCACGGACTTCTGTGTCCATGTTCATAAAAACACTGATCATGCAAGAAAAAAACACTAAAGAAACTAATTAATAATTAATTTTGAAAAACATGTCATAAATATAAATTTTATTTGAATTTAGAATTCCAGTCTAATTATACAGTTAAACTTGTTGTTATTGAAGTAATACGTACTTACGTACTACATAATAGCTCAATGCCTGTTGTTTATAAATTATACATTTAGACGTAAATTATCAGCCAGTTATCCTTATCCTCAAAATGCTGAATGATAAGTAACAATAATATTTTGTATTTTGAAAAAAATAAGTAATATCGTTGTTAACAAAATGAAACTTTAATACCTTGAAAACAAGGTATGAAATAAAAACATAACACACGAAAATCCTGACATGATAGTTGCAAGAACTACGAATATATATTGCGATTTGTTTTCAGTGCATGGAAATATACAATCGCGTAGAGGTCGGGTTAGTTAATACTCTTTATAGGGTTGCCACTTTAACAAGGTTGATTGTAAGGAATGAAATTAATAACTATAAAGTGATGAATGATGATATATGTAGGTATATAATCATGAATCGGCGGTATAAGAATATCCACAACCACATATTCACTCACCGGTGAGTGTCGTAAGAGGCAACACAGGGAAATGAAGGAGAATATCGACAGCATCGCCTTTCTAATCATGTCCTCCAGACCTAATTTCGGTCGGGGCGACCTGCGTCGTCGGAGACTGGCCATCGGCGCAAGACAGGATTATAATACTCAAGTTTATGCGCAAGCACAGGTGCACTCTCTGTTCCCTCACTCTCATTATCTGGTGGGACGGTAAACCGACACGACCGAAGAGAGATCAGGCGCAGTACCAAAGGCTTTACATGCTTTCCGAGGCACGTGGATGAGATACCGCTAACTTCCCGACTCCGGGCAGCTCATGATCAGCAGTGGCACTACTTCAACTACTAGACCAACAAGGCAGTTATCTCGTCTAGTCTTTCTAATAACAACAACGTAACAACTAAGGCCTAAATACCAGCTTATACGGAATTTTTTGGGGATGCTTATGCTTATGCAGTGGACTTTGATGTCATAAGATTTTTCTACAATTTCCCACAAATTGGATTTTTTACGCTGCACTCACACGGTGAAGTATTTTATACACCTAAAAATATACTAACCATTATTTTAGGGTAATTTTTATAATGTAATAATAACAACATGGTAAATCTCATTTTGGTGACAATGTTGGAACATTCACCATCACTCCCATGAGTGTCGTAAAAGGCGACAAAGGCAAATTAAAACGGCAGCAGCATCTTCTTGATTACCACGCCAAATAATAAAAAACTACGGTTGCCAACCCACCTGCCAAGCGTTGCAACTATGGCAAATATCTCACTCCCAATATATTAGACAATGTGTGGGGGGCGGCCTACGTTCAGCGGTGAATTTTTTTTTTGACTTGAGAAGATTGTTTGTAGGATGCATTTCCTATGAAATTCCCCTGATGTTGCAGTTTTTCATGGGCGACGACAGTCACTACCACGTGGTGGTGAGCCGCGTTACCGTTTGCCTCCTCTTCTATTAAAAAAAATAGTTTTGACAGCCCTAGAGGGGTATTTGGGCTTTACACAGCTCAAGCCTTGTACTGTTCGGAAAAAAATGTCGAAACACCAAATACATTTTTTGTTGCTCAATACTGAAAACAAAATCCTCCCTTTGTTGGAAACATTACTAGCCGTATTCCCAGCGTATTGAATTTTTCGGAGATTCACCTCTCATATACAATTCCATTTTACATACTTTTTTTTTCTATTTACATTGTATTAAATTCGAAATATCAATGGATATTTTATTTTTGATATAATAAAATGTACGCTGCTGTATTTTTGTTCGAAAATGGAACAGAATCGGAAACAAAAATAGAAACTATTTTATTCATTACAGATTATAAATAATACTTATTGAAAGTCACTTTTTTATTTACCACTGGGTTGGGAAAGGACCTCTGTCCTGGTAAGAAATAGCAAGTAAACCAGCGGGACTTTAAAAGAAACACCTTATAATCATGTATGATGATACAATTAACAACACATACAAATTAGAAATAGTTTGGTAGCAATAACCCTTCCCACGGGTTATTACCATCCATAAATTCTTCAATATCATTATAAACCTTTGTACACAAGCTTAGGTTAATAAAGTTATTGAACTTTGTGTTGGTCAAATTTTGTGTATTTTCTGGGATTTTGTTGTAAAAGCGTATACATCGCACCAAGAATGGATTACTGACTCGGTGGAGTCGAGTAACTGGTACTACTAGCTCGTGTCTGTTCCGAGGATTCACAGAGGAATTACTTATTTTTGTAAAAATATTTGTATTTTGTGTAAGTAAATTACATTTTCATAAATGTATTGAAAGGAAAAAGTTAACATACTAATTTTTTAAAATTTTTATCGGAGCGACTCCCTAGGTTTTAAATCATAGATTGCTCTAACGGCCGTCTTCTATAAAACAAATATAATTTCAGTGTCAGTTGCGTGTTTCCATAGCAAAATACCATACTACATTATGCTATGGAAACAGCTAAAGTAAACTAGTCTAGCTGTTTCAACACTGGCAAGACTTCTAATCTTTTTATAGCATATGCTGCAGAACTAAGTCTGCTCGCTAGTTCTGATATATGGGTGCTCTATTGAAGCTGCGTGATTTCAAGAAAAATGGTGGTATCAACAAGACTCAGTTTCCTTTTTCCCCATTTCAAATTACATTAGTACTAATTTGTTTGCAATTTGGTGTTATTAATTTCGTACATTTAGTTTTAGTGCCATTTAAATGCAAATTATTAACAGTAAACCAGTTTACTAATTTAGATAAAGCGATATTTACTTCGTCATAATTTAGTAACCGTCGTTTTAATTTGAAAATCAATGAAGTGTCATCAGCAAATAATACTATATCATGTTTATCCCCTACTATATAAGTCACTCATATACACAAATTATACTTCATGTCATTTAATTTTATTAGAAGCATACTTTATTTAGTTGCTCAAATACAAACACTTGACTATGAAGTACCCTTTTTTGAATATTTTTTACATATTCCCTAAATCCATCTCTAGAATTATATGACGTTTCATGACAAAGTTCATATAACTTTTGTATACCCATATGCACTCCTAGTGTCGTCCATTCATTGAATGCCTTGCGATTGTTCAAGGAGAATTTTTAAGAAGAAAAATCATTATCAAATTCATTTAGCCAGCCAGGTCGCCACCCACTAGATGGAGTGGCAACCTGGTAATATATGCAGAAAGTCGATGCATGCAGGTGGCTCAGGACTGTGCTCTGTGGCATACCTTTGGGGAGGCCTATGTTCAGCAGTGGACTTGTAAAGAGCTGTAATGTTGATGATGATGATGACAAAAAATCTAGATTATTTTGGTAAGAATGTTATGGAAGTTCTTTTACTATGTTACTTCTAAACTTCTCCGAGCGAGATGCGTTTACTGAAACAAACACAACTTTTTCAGCGACTTGCTTTTTGTGTACATAAGGTTACTTTCACCAGTTTTGATGATACATATTTGTTTGCAGCCCTGGTGTGGTGCGTAGAAGAGGGACAGTCAGGAAGTAGATTAGTGCGAGTATTGTAATGAAAATTCTTAATTTTTCGACGCAAGAAATTAAAATTTCGTCAACATGTTTTGTAATTTGAATACGTATATTATTAATTATATTATTTAAATACAGCCTCTTAAAGTCTACTGCTTTACTTGGGTCTCCTCCTCACTGATTGCCTCAAAAGGGGAATAGTTGCCACGCCTGTCAGGCTGACAACGGATATGTATTTTGATTCCTAATCGGGGGTAGGTGTAGATGTCTATCGGTCCATCAAGGGGACTTTGTGTTCATTCGTCAGCCTTAGTCTAAAACATGTATCAAAATCCTGTTGTTCCCCGTAAGTGCGTTATGAGAATCAGTATTCAAAGGTATAGAAATAAATGACTTTACTTCAGAAAACTTATGAAACTAATACTTCTGGCTAACATGCGCATCGGTAAAGGAGACACTTCCCTGAATATACAGATGTTATAAATCCACATATAATTGGGAAATAAAAATTTATTTAAATATAATTTTTATTGTCAAGTTTATTGAGAGTAAAGTTATTTCTAAACGCTTGAATACTAACCCTTAAACCGCAATAACTACATGTTTTTTTTTAATATGTTGTATAAGAAATCCATGCATTAATATGCTTGCAATGCAGGAAAACTTAACGTAGAATGTGAACACGACTCTCGCAGGTAAATTCCTTGCAGGAAACAAACTTTAGAAGCAAAGATGCATACAAAGTGTACTTTAAAATTTCGCGCGCCACTCGCAAATCATATGTTGTGAAAGTTTAATTTAAGAAGGAAATATGAAAGATGAATACAAAATGTAAAAGTATTTTATTAAATAATTACAATTGCTATTCTTTGATTCAGGATCGTACTTATGGCCATTGTTGGGGAGGCCTTTGTTCAGCAGTGGACTAGTGATGTGCTGTGGATTAGTGATGTGCTGTAGTGATAGTGGTTACAATTATTCAATTAAGAATTACACTTTGTTAATATTCACGACCTGATCATAATGATGAAGAAGAAGACGTTTTAATGAAATGTAACGTTGTACAGCAAACTGCATCTTTATGACTGCGGCGCGAATGGGTTCAGCTCGACCGGTGAAGGACCACGTTCGCACAGATTAGCAAATTGAAATAATAGCTTAATGCTGCTGTGATTTGCATGCCGAGTGGCGAGAATCAGAGACCCTTGTCACGGCACGGTAACGAGCTTGATCTAAAAAATCTTTAAGGATGATAACGCATTTGCATTATAATTTTTAATCGAGAATATGTAGACACAAGTATATCAGCCACAGCTTTTACTAACAGTCAGTTGAACTGCGTGCTGGCTTGTCACCATTACTCCTGAAACACGTTTACTCACCATACCGTCCTCAATTTATTTATCAACATTATAATCTGTAATAATGTGTTCGGTCTGATCCAATTTCGTCCGGTCCGGTGAAAAACCCCAATTTTTACCAGACCAGACCAATAAAACCAATCTCACCGGTCTCGAACACAAGCGAAAAGTAGCCAGTCTTTTGGTTTTCTACATGATACATTCCGGAAAATGTGCGCAAAATGACTAATTTAATTCCCCCCTTTCACCATCGGACAACCAGGCGCTCAGCCAGTCTCCACACTTTCATTGTCAACTAATCACTCATTTGAACCAAACGGTTTACAACTACATCGTTCGTTATGATACAGCAAAGTAGTGGTATAAGTGCCAGCGTCTGTCTTTTCATCCGATTACAAATTGGGTGTCTTCAAAGCAAGAGTGAATAGAAGTTTGTTAAGTCAGTGCACTTCACCATCCTATGCGACATAACCACTTCTTATCATAATGATTTCTTAAATTTACGCGAACACTACACATTAAATAAAACTATTATTTACGGATTTTATCGCGTTCAATTAATACTTTTACTTATTTTTATTATCCCGACGTTTCGGGTGCTTTACAGCACCCATGGTCACGGGGGGGACTGA
>DWHP01002276.1:0-14675 GCA_018247895.1 Parnassius honrathi
GAATTACTTCAGGTCAAAGTTCTAGTGAACAGAAATACATAAAGTTTCGCCAGTTCTCTTCGTATTCGGCCTTAAATTAATTTTATAAGTAAAAGCAAGGATTCTTGCTGCTTCTTCACAAGAAGACTTTCAATAAGTATTCCTGTAATCTGTATTTATTATATTTACGTGGCGAGGGTACCTTAATTTACTAGTAGATTATCAAAATGTCTTTCACAGGCAACGAGTGGTGCGGCGATCAACTTTTTTTCTTAATCCTGGCTTTGTTCGCAGCATTACAAAATAACAAAATTAAAGCTCATAGCAAAATGGCGCATTATGTAGGTTTATGTTGTGTTTCTATTCTATTAGAAAAGGCTAAATCTACTATAAGTCCATTTATATAATATTAATTTCTTTTATATTTTTAGACATCAAGAGCAAGCTTGCACTCACGCGCCCGAGTTGCCTCACTCCTAAAAGCCGGACTGAATACCAATGCTGAGACCGGTCATTTGCGTAGTTTCATGCTGCAGCGGTATATGGGGTAAAAAGGCCTCTCCGGTTCTCTACACTCACCATACGAAAGACGGCAGCATTAAGCCGCTATTTTATCATTTTGTGAAAATGTGGTCCTTCCCGGTCGTCATTCGTGCTATAACTATTACATAGCTGCGGCATGGCTTTACCACATAAAAATAAACAACACAATAAATAGTACAAATAATTCCATTTTTATATGTATAATTTATAGATGAATGAACACAATGCGGCACAACAGTTAACACTCCTATTACAGCTTATTAATGCGTCAACCGCGGCCAGCTAATTTGCATTTAGATAATATGTTAAGTATAATTTGAACAATATGAAGTTTTCCGCGGTCGTTTCAAACCTATATAAAATGAATGCTAAATTTTATTGTAAGTATACTTCGATTTTACTCTGGTTTTCCGTTAAGAATGGTATATTATTGAACTATTACTACAATATTAAGTCTCATACTTCACATGTCATATAATATTAACCTGAAATAACAGCTTGATTTTGCTGTGTTTCGTATGGTTGAGAACCGGAGACCCTTTTACTGAAAACGAAGCATTCTATCATAATCCTTAAGGCGAGACAACGCTTTTGAATTTATAGATTATTTTATGATGATCAACAAAACTTAGGTGTATTGTCTCACAGCCTGTGGCTCTCCACATCCTATAAAGTATAAAAGGGTATACATTGTTGTGTGGTGGCAAAGGTAAATAAAAAGGAGTTACGTATGAGACAGATTCAGGGGTTTGTCCATCATTGAGACTACTGAATAGAGCAAAAAGTCAATGAATGTTTTTTATACGTACCACCCACATTGTAACGTAAGTATTATACGTTACCACGATGGTGGATTATGCTCAGCAGTGAACTTGCGATAGGATAAATCGTTGATCATGATTTACATGCGTAAGTAAGCGTTTTTATTTAAGGCAAGGTTTAAATTTATTTTGTCTCAATATTATTTTGATTGCAACACGGATATTTTCACGGGCAATTAGCTAACGTTGCTTTCCGTTATCGCTGTATCAAAATACATCAAAGTAGTTTAGCCGCTTAAGAGCCGTGTTAGCTCAGATGGTTAGACCTCGCTGTAGATTTCACAGTACGCGAGCAACTCGATTTCGATACTCACCGGACCCAACAACATTGTTAATTGCATTTTTAAATGCTGATTTACCACATGCTTGTCTGCATGTCTGAGAAATAAGAAAAAAATATTTTGAAGACATGAAGTTCGTCAATACGCATTGGGATAGCGCGGCGGCCTCTTTCTTGCCCTAAAACCCTCTCAGATATGAGAGGAGGCCTGGGGCGAGCCGTGGGTCGTATATAGGCTGTAACTTTAACTTCTTAACATTATTTAAAAGCAAAGATTTCATTTGGCTCTTCTTTGAAAATGAAAGGTATAACATCAACCTTAACAGGAATGACGAGCGTGAACAAGATGCGCTTCGTTGATTTCAATCCGAGAGTCAGGAAATACCTTGATACCTTGCTACTTTAATAATGTGCTTAAAACAATAGAAATTTTATATTAGCGTTTAAATGAAATGTTATAAAGGTATTATAAATAAACAAATAATGTATTGTTTGGTATGCATTACTCGACTGTCTCATTAATCTAGTAATTGTAAACACGATTTTGTTTGGTTTTATTGGGTTTTTCTATCACGAAATTTTCCTGTAGTCGGATAGTTGACGACGTTTCACCCTCGTGCCTCGAAAAATATGTAAAGCCGTTTGTCCTGCGCCTTATCTGTCTCCGGTGGTGCCACTTGTGATTGTGCATACACTCGGGTCATATAATCCTGTCCTGCATTGGCTATTCTCCGATGACACTGGTCGTCGTGACCAAAATTTGGTATGTAGGAAATTAATACTATTTTGCTGGGTAGTATGACTCCTTTTCTGCCTGGTATTTTGTCTGAATGCTATTTCTGCGCCAAACAGCAGTGCTTGCACTGTCAGAAAGCCAGCCAATATAATTACAGACTCTCAGGCATTTTAACTTAACCCATAGATGTGACAACGCAAGTGTAGTCTCCTTTGTTCTTTTATATAGAATAGGGGGCAAACGAGCATGCGGCTCACCTGTTATTAAGTGACTATCGCCGCCTATGAACAATCGCAAAACCAGGGGAATTGCAGATGCGTTGCCGGCCTTTTAGAAAGGAGTAAGCTCTTATCATGTTTAACCTTTCAATGGGCACGCGGTCGGATCCGACCAAGATGTTACATCTAAATTCAAAAGTGCTATGCCCGCACCCACAACACTTTAACCAATACATACTTATATTTAGAGACTAATTTTCTATGAATAAGTTTGGCATTATAGAATCTATACGAAATTTTCTACGAGTATACTGTAGTATAAACAAATGTCAGTTACTCTATGTATTTTTATTTTTATTCTACAGTCAAGTTACGACATTTGCCGACCATACGAAAATGACGCAATTTTATGGCAGATTAAAAATAAAAATCCATATAGTAATAGATTTGTTTAGACCACAGAGTACAATCTCCGAATGCGGGTAAGATTTCAGCATGGTTACGTTTTCTTAATATCGGTTACTATTACCGTTACAGCCTGTTTAAGCCCACTGCTCAAAATAGGCCTCCCGAAAGATGAGCGCATAGGGGCGTTTTAATTCTTAATAGAATACGATGATAAATGTACAAGTGTACGAGCCACGGCATTCTCTATCCATCAGGCAGATTGTATGATCGTTTTACACCCTTCTTGTATAAAAAATGTCAAATAAATATTTAGCAGAATATAAATTTAAGGGTGGCAATTTAATGTTATTCCTGTTTATGGTGAAACTCACACCAACTGATAAATTATTAGTTTAAATTTTATGGAATAAAAACACCTAATGAAATTACGTAATCTCGACATTTTGGAGAAGTAGCTGACAACTACGAGATAAGATAATATTTATGAATTGACTGCTGTTGATTGTGGTGTAAGAAAAAATATCACCCCGTTAGTTTCTAAGCCTAATATCTATAGACCGTACTTTGACTTTGCTCAAACTTTATTCACGGAAAACTTAGCTGAGTATATGCTTTACAATAAAAAATATTTGACAAAAATATTTGATTCCGAATTTATAGTTGTATCGGGCGGGATTAAGTTAAACTTATAAAATTCAAAAAGTGAACATAAATACGTACAAAAACACACACGCCTGTCACCCAGAGGGGTAGGCAGAGACTACAGACTTCCAATTAGCACAATCCAGACACACCTCTCTCGCCTCTTCCACATCCGTATATACGCGTACCTACATGCTCGTCGGTTAAGGGTAAAAAGTTTAATATTTAAAAATCGAAAATAATCTAAATTATATTTCATGAATAATTAAATATTACATGAAAAAAATACCGGGGTACGTGTTTAAAGAGATATAAAAGTACATTTAACTTACTTTAGTTTAAATTATCGGAAGGAAACGGCACGTTTGTTCAGCCGCTCAAGCTGTTTCAAACCTGAAGCTTTTGGTTTATTGATACAAAGTGCATTTTAAGTTTTTGTTTATATTTTAAATTAAATGAGCAAGTCATTTGAGTAAGCGTGATAAAATCGGTTGCAGAATTTGAAATCTAAGTATAGTATACTTTAATTAACGAATTAAAAATTAACTAAATTTGAACCAGAATGTTGATAACAGGAGCTGTTCAGCGTATTTAACTTGTTTAAAAAATCATTACACTTATCGGAACTGAATTCGGATAAAAATGGCGTGAAAATTTCCCATAAGATATCAATTTGAAATTAGAAAATGTGTATAAGCTTTAAATTTTCCTGGTATTTCAACAGATTCGTTCTGTTGTACATTTTAAATAAAACATAGTTTTCGGATTTTATTACGTTTGATTTTTCATAATATAAAACTCCTGACGACTCCAGGTCTGTGTAGCACTCACGCTCACCTACATAGTTAGTTTTATTAGATCTACCTATAGTATTCGCCTAGTAAAAGAAATTATTATGATTCTAACCCCTTTTTCCTCTTTTTTACAGCAAATATCATGAACAATGAAATCATAAATCTCACAAGGAAACAAAATCACAACTTACTGTTTGATATTTGCAACTAAAGCTTTTTCAAAGAAACACCGTAAGAAATAATTTTACGAAAATGCTACACGCTTCATAGTTCATAAAATAGGCATCGAATACCAGTTCACGGATCCATAATATTTTTGCGTTAACGAGCCAGCCGCGTGCCCACTTTGCTACGTAAAAACACTTAAATTTATTTAACGGAAATGCCTCTATGAAATTTTAAATTACCGTTTTGCTGCGGCCGTGTCCAAAACGGGAGTAAAAAGTTGCAACGATTAAACGGGTATAATCCATTATACATTTTGTTAAGTTTTGTTTGAAACGAGGAATTTACTATAAAGCAAAAATAATTTTAAAAAATAGTAAATTACACTGGAACGTATTAAGAACACTTTATTCGAGCAGAGCATAGAGTAGCCCTCTTATGCTTGCAATGCCTGCAGACCCCAAATCAAGTTTTATAACTAAAACTACTTGTCAGACTTCTGTGAAACTAAACACAGTGACAGTGTACAAATTTATTTTATTTTTCCGTGGTAAATTCACGCTGCAGCTAAATTGCGGTTTCAGAACGAATATGGTGACTCAACCGGGGAAGAAAACTGCTGTCACAGAATACCCGTATAAAATGGCAACTTGATGCTGCAGGGTTTTTGAGTGTGTGCGAGTGTCGAGAACCAGTATTTAAATCAAGGATAGATGTAGATAATATATCTACCTCAATTAGCCACAGCATCCACATACGAGTAGCATGTCTGTTTGCTCGTTTGTCTCCCTTATTTTGTAATGATTTTGGCCATTCACATTGATATAAAAATCAAGTTTTTCATTTATATGCACATTTGCATGTGTATAAATGAGGTTACAACGGAGTGGGAAAAGCTAAACGATGCAAAGTAGCCCTAATTTGCAAGGTATGTTAGCATTATAAATTTTTCCAAGCAAGTTCAAGTTTCTTTTTTCAGGAGAAATATCAATTGATATCAAAAACATTGAAAAATTAACTCAACACAATTTAAACGGTATACATAACACAGGTAAAACATAACCTTAATATAACGTACCTCAATATAACGACTTCAATATAACGAATTAATGTTGCTAGGTTGGTTTGTATTAGGTTGCAACCAAACCTCCACCGGAGATCCTTAACATCAATGGGAATCAAAAAACTGATGCATTATCACCCCTGAGGACTAATACGTACTGCATGAGGCATTATACCAGAAGAAGGGGTCTCTGGTTCTCTTTTTTTACCATACGAAACAGAGCAGCATTAAGTTTAAATTTTATGCCGGTATTCCGTGAGAGTGTGGTCCTTCCCTAGTAGAACCGACCCATTTGTGCTACATTCATAATACAGACGAGACATGACTCCATCACGTATAACGTAACATCTAATTAAAAATATTTAAAGATCCCTAACTTTATAAGCCACTTCATAGATACTTTGCCACAATAATAAAAATTGATACAACGTAATTAGTATGTGTAGAATGTAGTAAGATCAACATTCTACACATACTCGTTGCGACATTTGATCGGGGAGCAAGGGCTCTCATAAATATAAATCCCGCCAAGTACCCAAACGTAAATCCTGTAAGAGTGATTGAGAGGTTTTGTTTTAAAGCTTTCCAGTGTCTTATATTGGTTTCTTTTTATAGGCACTGTAAAGACTTTAAAATATATTTCTTAAGCCGTCAGTCGATTCGATTTACGACTGTGTTCGAGTGAGGGTGTCGCAAATGAGTTACAAAAACGCAGCTTCGTTTAATTTTTACAAAAATAAAAAGGTTTCAATGATTCCCGGACCGTTACTGTCTGGAACTGCGATCGTCGATGTACCTGCCATTTGTGACGATTAAATTGCATTCCTCCAAACCAATGGAGAGACTCGTGTAAAGCAGTATACCTTGACGGGTTGATGATGAAGAAAAATATTTAAGTTACTAACGAAATTCACACATAACGTAAAAATAATGAGACAGCAAATGAAGCTACAATGCGTGGCGATTAAAAAAAAATAAAAAAAAACCTTTACAGTGTTTAAGAGGTCCATATCCAAAACGATTATGACTGATAGAGAAAAAAATCGATGACTGTAAGACTCGTTGGTTAAATTTGCGAAAATTCTTAGTTCTTCAGTTCAGAATTTTTCTGTTGATCCATAGACGTTCTGGTATCTCTAATCTTCCTTAATCGGCCGCAACAGCGGCAGCAGCCGCCTCATTTCAATTATTACTACTTTCATTCTGCTATCTCTTTTCAAAGGATTCTATTCAACGATCCTTCTTAGATCATATTTTCAAAAAACAATAAACATTGTCCCGGAGGTGTAAAAAATACGGACGAAGTGTTCATTGAAATTTATGAAAGTACTCTGAATATATCCGAAAGCTCTAACACTGAGAGGGAATACGGTTGCCGATATATTTGTTAGGTATAATATATAGGTATTGTATTAGGTGTATTGTTGGTGATAGGAATGATTGAAGAATCGTTTAGTATGAGCGACTGGTGAATATTTTTGTGCCACCCGTACCTAAATAATAAATATGCATAATGTCTTACATACATGACGACATAAAAGACGTTCTTAACGTGACATTTTTTTCTCTTATTACAAGCTTTGAGGGTTCGATCCCCACCGACACCAATAAAAATTAATTAATAATAATGCTGATTTACCACGTACTCGGCTGTGAAAGAAATCACGAGAAAATTTTACAAAGACGTGACCCTTTCTACTGGAAATGAGGCATTCCATCTTACTCACGGGTGACAATTCATCTGCATATTGATTTGTAATCAAGATCTATGTCGGTGTCTATGGGCCACAGCTACATTAAAAAAGTGGAATTCGCAAAACCATGCAAAAAAGGACGTCATCTCCGACAGCGCACATTACAAGAGAGGAACAAATCGTGCTTCGATGATCCGAGCAGAGAACGCTCGCTACCCGACCGTCACGTAGAAAAATGCAATTTAATTCTGCTTACTGTACGTGGTAAGGTGAAATTTTAAAACATTTTTGGGTTCACTTTAGTTGACATTTTATGTTAAAGATAGGTACATCGGTAAAATATTGTTGCGTTTTCTGTTAAAGTATTTTCGTTTTATTTTTTCGACATGCATCTACTTTTCTGTTTAGTCTCATTCTATCATAGTAATATTTATATCACACAATAATAGGACTCCTTTTCTGAAGACTACGTCTGGGTGGGTATCGCTCACTTACCTGTTTCTAGCGCAATTTTTGTTGCGCTCCAAAGGAAATAGAGAGCCAGTATAACAAAAGGTTGTGAGGCGCTCTATCTTACTCCTAATATGTTGCAACGCATCTGTAGCCTTCTTTGTATGAAGTTGGCTGCAGATGTCCCGGACTGCACTGGCCTCTTACCATCGAGTGGACTGTTGGTTTGTTGTCACTTCAGCTTTATAAAAAAGCTTTATACTCAATAGTACTATATTTATTCCATTTGATTGTTCAATTTACTGTAACTCCTAATATTCCATTCTATTCACTAGCTTTTAGTTAATTAACTGCTTATTTGTCTGTGATGTGTACATCTGTAGTTGTATACCAGAATAATATTTCTGTGCGTGTGTTGTAGTCAACGATATATTTACAAACTGTTGGTTTAATGTTTCCCGTATGTAAAATTAATAAATGAAGCCGCCTATTTACGGTCAAATTTAGCACCGGTTGTCTAACATTCAATAATTTTTTAAGTGATATTGTAATATCTGATCTATTGATCGTTGTTTCTCTGTTCATTTTTGCTCAAACTATTGTTTAAAATTTCTAATATAGTATTATATGTTTTAATTCATATTTTAATATTTAGCATTCTTGATGAACTTCACAATGTTTCTTTCAGACTAAATTTCCGTCACGACGGCCAATTTCACTTAGAGGGGAGAAAAACCTCCAACTTTTTGACTCTAGACTGCTATAAGAATTTCTTGAAAGTAAAACTCAAAAAAACATTATTTTTGGCCTGACGCAGGACCATGGTATTATACAATAATATTATCCCACTTAACAAATACCTATGTTCTCTCCCTCACATGCACGCACGTTTAATTTGTACGCATGAGTTGTAATAAGTATTTATATACTAATAAAGTATCCCTTAACCTAGTTAATATATTTGATTTTAAGTAACTCAATAAAGAATATTGAATTTGAGTCGTGTTTTGTCTATTGCTTGAGTTTCCCATCACTGATCGTAAAATACAAGCTGGTCTCTCTATTTTCACCTGGTCTGTCCACGTTCATGTTGCAAATGAAACTGGTCAAACACAAATTCGGTCATTCTTGATAAATGTTTTGAAAAATTAAAGTTGTCAGTAACCTTTGTTCACGTGGTAGAAAAACGCTGCAGCTATATTGTGGTTGTAGTACAAATAGGTCGGCTAGACTGGGGTTAGGCCACGCTCCTTTATCGTATTCCGTGACCGCATTCTGTGGGAGCATAAAATAGTTACGCTGGTTATATCAGATTAAAATAGCAGCTTAATGTTGCTGTTTTTCGTATGGTGAATGTAAAGAGCCTATGACCGGAGAAATTCATTCAATCTTAGTTTTCAGGGGTAACAATTCGACTGCATTTTGATTCTAATAAATGAGCATAAATGTAGATGTATACTGTTCATAAAATTCACTTAACATAAGGTGAACTGTATGAACTGTGTAAGGTAACTTTCAGTTAAAATAATGGTGACAAATAATATTTTGTTCCATTTCTGGTTTACAGTTTTTATACACTGTCGTGGTAATTTAGATTGGGGAAGGCAAAAAGATAGAATAGGATAATAAATAGAATAACGTCTAGATTAAAATTATTAGATGTCACAGAATACAAGTTTTATTAGTAGGATTTATTACAATAAGGTAACCACGGGTAGGTCTTGGATTCGGGTCTATGTCTCACTCTTTAAGGTGTGCCATTATAATTCATTGAAGGCAGTAGAAGGTAGGTTAAAGATGAAACGTCCCTGAATGTAGTTGGCCGGCAAAAGAGGTAGACTAACCCAGGTCTTAGGACCCGCGGATCCACTTAAGAAGTCGGGCACAGATAGTAGGTGGCATATTACCTTCTTTATAGTTTTTGCTTGTTTGAAGATAAGGACTTTTTAGGGTATACTAAGTCGTGACACCAACCTTGTGTGGTGGGTATTATGTGACTACCAGTGGGTATAATATATCTGGAGATAGGCAGCAATCTCTTCATAACAACAACTAAAAATTGAAAGAAAATTGCGGTTGTATACTCTCCTGCCAAGCGTGAAGACTTGCAATCTGTGGGTGCTACCAAAATCTTACGGTGTACTTTGATAGGCCGTAGCAGTCACCATGATACTAGCAATATCTATGAACTATGAAATATTTTACGACTTATATACTAGCTCTATCATTTAAATAACGGCATAATCCTCACGCATATGTTAAGTGTACACAAACGGAGAAACTTTTTACTGGAAACGAGTCATTCCATCTTAACCGTCAGGTATGACAACGCATCTGCATTTTGGTCCTCATTTGATAATGTAGATGTGTATGGGCTATACCGTCAACTGACGATCTGTAAATAGAAGTTTATATAGATATACTATAGGACTTTACTTTGCAACTGCGTAAACTTTTTCCATAGGGTTGGATGACAAACGAGCACTTCGTCAACCTTAGGTAAGTGGCTACTGTGACCCATAGACATCTACATATATCCTTGATTACGAATCAAAATGTAGATGCGTTGTCATCCGTGAGGAATAAGATGGAATGCCTCGCTTTCAGTAAAAAGTGTCTCCGGTTCTCTACACTCATCATACGAAACACAGCAGAATTAAGCCACTATTTTACGCTGGTATTCTGTGAAAATGAGGTCTGTCCACGGTCGAGCCGATCCGTACTTGCTAGAACTATACTACTAATATAACTGCAGCATAGTTCTATGACGTATAATGACTTCTTGTTACATTAAAAGTATTACTTCAAACTTCGCAGAAAATTTCCAAATTTTTATTTTAGTCAAAAGCTAGCGCTTTAACAAACATATCACTTAGCTTTTTTAGGGTAGGTTACCACGCATTAATTAAAACTCAACTGTCATTTAAGTATTCATGCGGTAACGCTTAACTTTAGTTAACATGACATTCAATTGTGTTTGACAATAAACGGTGCGTGTCAGTTGTTAATCAACTCTAAATCAACTGCCGACATGTCACACTAATATAGATACCATTTTTTTATTATTGCTCAAATATTGATGCAGCATAATATTATATTTCAATATTCTTATATTGCAATTAAAAAAGTGTATATCGTTCCATAGTAGTAAAAATAGGTATGGGTGTAATAATTACCTAGATTGATTCCAAGTTAAGAGTCCCTGCCACCGGGTATCTGCCACAAAATGTTCTGTTTTTTATGGGGATAAAGATGATTCAACGTCGCCACTACATCAGATTTGGTAGACCAAAAAAGAAGATTGGATACTACCATCTGCTTGAAATCTTGTTAAATCAAAATTAAACCTAAGCATATCACTGCAAACCTTTAAGATATTTTAAGCTCATTGTGCGTAGATCGGACCAAAATTAATATTTAAAAACCCAACCTTTTACTACTCTGGTAACTGGTACTCAGGGTTAACTTCGACATCTGGACGTCAAACACCTCAGTCCTTTTGGTACTATAGGTGCTGCAAAACACTCGAAACGTCAGGAATTAGATGTAAGTTAAATTAATTGTGTAAAACCCATAAAAAACTGTTTTATTCAACGCCTTTTACGCATGCTGTTGGATTGATGTAATCAGATCGAAACAAAAACACAAAATTCTATCAATCACTTGTTACATTTTGAAAGCCCGCAATATAGAACATTTCAGGAATACGCAGAGTTAAAGTAAGAACGGAAACACCATTTTTATAACCAGCAATTGAACATTCAAAATTCGAATTTATAATTCAGAATTTTTTTTAAATAAATCCGTGTATTGGCGGTGTAGGAATATCCAACAATCCCTCGGGTTTAATAAGAGTGAGCAGAGGGAAAAAACAGGAGATGAACAACAGCGTATTTTTAATAGCAACTATAAAATAAAAAATGCCAGGAGATGTACAACGGAAAATATCTATAGGGCGATAGGCTGATAGGCCGTCTATCTATAGCTCACTATTATAATGTTTGTTACACGCACACTCTAAATCATTTAATTATGTTAGTCTAGTGTTTGTAAACGTGACTGCTGATCATGAGCTTCCGGGTTCAAATCCCAGGTCGGGCAAAAATATCAGTTATTGAGTTTTTCCGTCAAGAAATTTCCGGAGTCAGGAAGTAGCCACGTGCCTCAGAAAGCACGTAAAGCCGTTGTTCCTGCGCCTAATCTGTCTCTGGTAGTATCGATTCATCACTTCCCTATCAGAAATTAGCAAAAAAAAAATGGTCACATCTGGGTGGTAGTAATTCGGCTCGGTCCTCGCTGTCTCTCCGCCACCTACCCCATGGCAGGTGACTACAACCTCAAAATCACATTTTACTAAGTGCCTCTTGCCGCAGCGAGGTCACGTTGAAAGGCACCAGCTTGCGGCATTTTCACTGCTCTAACATCTTACTTCAGTTAAATGTCGACGTTGCATTGTAATTGATTGTAAAATTATCAACCCCAGTTGAATCAATGATATACTTAATGTAGCGGTTTTAAAAAAAGTGACAATTACTCCGAGTACAAAATTTGCTCCCTCTAGTTTAACTAATTTTTTCCGCCCAAACATTGTAATTTATCACTAATATACATTTGGAATCAATCTGAAAGAAATGACGAACAATTTGATATTAAAACACTTTTTAAACTGGCCAGTATTTTTTTAGTTGGCCAATGTTATTAAAATATCCCTAAGCCGTGTTGATGTGTTTGTTTTATTCATACAAATGTAATTTTAAATTTTTCTTATTTTGTATTGAATCAAAAAAATTAATCATTTAAAGAAAAAGGAAATGTCTTTAAATATATGTCATATAAATTCCCTTCGATCGGAAAGCGCAGGCGTGACCAATAAACAGTATCAGTTACTAGGTTGCCAACCAATAAGATTCTCGGCGAATGATTGTCGCCTTGGCAACAGCTGCTTTTCTCAATGATGGCTACGCGTAGTATTTTCAAAAATTTGCAAAACAAATAGCATGCAAAAACTATAAGTTCACTCTGTTGCATTAATACCCGCAGTCCTCCGCTCAAACAGTAGCAGACTTGTACTGATTGTAAAGCCAAAGTCGGGGCTTATTATAAATTTTTAAATTTTATTACTTAAGAGGAGCGTAATTTATCAAACACGTCACACGTCACCTCCATGCGGTACTAATGCGTTTATTGAATTTCTTTTGGATTTCTTTGGTGATTTAGTTTTTTTGTTTGGACTTTAGATTCGTTACTACTTGTTTGACTCGGCTTTTGGTTTATGGACTTCATGATTTACATGAGATTTTGATTTTGTTGATATCGGATATCTGTAGAATCACATTTTGAATCATACTAATTTCGAGACATTTTAGCTACTTTACGTAAAAAAATCTACCTGACAGACAATAAATGATAAGAATAACAGCATTTCAGAATTCAAATATCTGTCAATAAATTGATCAATAACCTCATGACAGTTGAGAATTAACGTCAAAACGACATCAATTCGCCATTAGTGTTGCAGTTTTTGGTAAGAATTAAATATTAATACTAATGAAATAAAGGCAAATTCGTGGATTTGAATGATCAAAAGTGGTATAATATATTACTTTAAGTTACTTCTAAAACAGGTCTACCCTTCATACAATTTTGTACCATCTCCTTTACAATAAATTCTTTATACAAGTTTGAAAAACGCAGATCACAGATAATCAACTATATTCGTTTGCACGAATTTATTGTCCGACAATAAAAAATAAAAATACAACAAGTGCACCGTGCCACGCCAGAGCCAAGAATTCCCAAACAGCGGCCGCTCCGTCCGTTTTATACAAACAAAACAAGCAGCTAGCCACACGAGCCCCACTGCAGGTGCAGCGCGCCGGTGTGCGGTGCACGTGTTGTTTACAAGAATTCTGGATAGCCACAGAAGCGCCGCCACACATGCAACGGCGCCGTCGCTGTCATATATTTTTATTGTATTTGCACTAAACTTGTCTTACATTATCTTTCTTTGTAGAAAGTTTAGTATAACAACGCTTCTCTCGTGGTGATGACATGACATGTTCGGAGTCTAGTCAGTGTCATATCGAATATACGTGCTATTTTATTAACAGTGAAAGTATAACGACGTAAGAGGTGGCTAAGATTAATAGCAGGACGATCTGATAATCGAATCTCAGATATGGTATAACATTGTAGCAGATGCGGTTCACGGAGTCGAACCGAGAGTAAAGTAAGTAGTTTTTATATTTCAAGGTAGCCTTAAGTTCGTCAACACTGATAAGGGCAACGCGGAGGACTTTGTTGTTTTTTGTAGTACAGAATTTACTTCAAAACTGATAGATATAAAAGGAACCTGCCTTTAGTTGTGGGACTTATATTTTACGAAGTTAATTCCTTTTAATATTACATAGTTAATATTTAATAAATTTGCATAAATATAAACATACAAGTTTTAAAACAAAAGTAATAAGTATATAAAATTTTAAAGGTTCATTTTACGTGATAGAGCCACGCTGCAACTGTATTATGGCTGCAGCACAAATGGACTGGCAGCTAAGTGGTTGCAAATGTATGCATCCGTACATATTATGGGCCTAAAAATTCTGCTTTCGGTTGTTGTTCATCATTTTTGCCACCGGGTAGAGTTTGCGCTAAAATTGAAAAAATATTAAAGGTCATGAAGTAATGACTAGCCCTGATGAATTTTACGAAATTTTATCTCTCATGGAACCGTGTATTACTTAGGAATTGATATAAAAGTTTAATCGGAAACAATCATCAGCTGAAGTCTCAAAAAACTATAACAAATATGCACTTTTCAATAAAATCGCAAAAGATTTTTTCTTTAAAGGACTCGTGACAAACTTAATATGTATATTCGAG
>DWHP01002277.1:0-14674 GCA_018247895.1 Parnassius honrathi
ATTTTAACTATTTTCCCAAGTTTTTAAATAAATTTATTCATTATGAAAGACAATAATTTTGCCTTTAATTTACTATGATTCGTCTATATATATTAAGACTATTTTTGACGCTCCTTTATATTGAATTTAATTATTAATGATAATATTGTGCCGTCACAATATGTTCAAAGGAGAAAACCCTTAATGGATTATATAACGTAAAAACAAAAATCATGGCCCTCGCTATAGATCGCTGATTTTATAATGACTCGTATTAAAAACTACAAATGAGTTTGTAGAGATTGTTAAAAAAAAGGTTTTTTTTGGTACCTAATTTAATATTATTTTTTAATTCGAACAAGTAAAAAACGTGCCTGTTGATAAGACTATAGAAATTGGTTCTCTACTAAAATGGAAATAATAATACATCGTTCATTCCACGATCAACTTTTGATCAAACGTTTAAATATTTAATTGAAAATGCCTGTTGTAGTTCTGAAGTACGCTTGAAGGAACCAAGTAAACGAAGTACAGCAAATGTCGAAAACATCAAACTTTATTAAACTTTGAAATTCCGTAAAATACAACAAGTACTCATGTAAGTCTGTTCTGTATAATTTGTACTTTCTACATATATAAAGACAAATAAAGTAAATATAATAGTATGATATAGATGTTGAAGGAGATCTTTATATAAAACAAAATACCGATACCATATTACAAAATACGAATGTAATTCTGAATGCTAATTTTGAAAATTGCATTTATGTTAGCATGTTTATATCCAGATAACATTATAATATTTTATTCAAATTATTAAAAATGTAACCTTCACGTAACTTACACATGAATTTGTTTTGGTTCAAGTGGTAGGTACCTAATGTTTATCGACATGTGTTACATGTGTTGTATAGCTAATTAATTAATGTTTAATTTGTAGCGGTCTCGTTAAACAAACATAAGCCGTTACGGTGTTAAAATTATAATTTTAATCATAACCAACGACCTCTCATTTACATGAGCGCTAACACAGAAAACACACAAACTTGTTTAGACAGGGGTAATAATGGGCTTTAATCGCTATCGTAAGAGCGGTCCAACTGGTCGATGTGAAATAATCGGAATTTTGTGACATATCGGTCTGAGACCGGTTGCTTACTTAGTTTACTATTGAACACGTTTCACAAATATTTGTTAAAGAAAGCGGGATGCTTAGAATAAAGTTGTCGCTTTTTTAAGTAGGTATTATAAATTGTGTTAATACAATTCGATTATAAAAGTAAACTGCTGAACATACGCCTCCCCCATAGATTGCTTCATAGGGGGAATATTTGCCATAGCCGTCACGCTTGGCAAGCGGCTCAGCAACCGCAGTTGTTTTTTTTTAAGTCGTGATTAGGAAGACGCTGCTGCCCGTCTCCTGATTTGGTTCCCTCTGCCGCCTCTTCGACACCCACATAATGATATATGTAGATATATGTTTTTTGTAATAAGATCTATTGATTTAACCTTCCCGTAGCTGGCGTATTTGGAATTGCTCAATCAATAATTATGTAGTGTTTCAACTTCTAATCATGAATTGTTTTTTTTTTATTGAATAAGGGTGACAAACGAGCACGTGTAGGTGTGTGAATGCTGCAGCCACAGAAATCTATATAATATTGCCTTATAATTTAGATTTCTGTGAGTGTAGCAGATGCGTTGTCACCCCTGAGTCTCTGACGACAAGATGGAAGACCTCGTTATCAGTAAAAAGGACCTCCGGTTCTCTATACTTACCACTCCAAACACATCAGCATTTGAAGCTGATATTATGTAAGAGCACGGTTCTTTCCCAGTCGAGCTGATCCAGTTGTGCTACAACCATAATATAGCTGCAGCATGCCTCTACCACGTAAATTCTTTTGACAATTTCTTAGAAGCATTTTTCCGGTTCTCATCGTTGTTACATTTCATTTGGTCTATTGATTAAGCATAGACAATTTTTTTATTTATTAATTATGGCAATCCTTTACAAGTAAATTTAAAGCAACGACATATTAAAGAGTATCGATGTCATCATTTAATAATTTCATTAGTTGGATGTCGTTAGATGTCGCTGTAGAAAATGCTTGTAAGATTTCGTAGATTCCGGCAGAAAGTCAAAATATTTATCTCGTATAATACCCGTATGCCAGCTGTAAGGTAAGAGCACCGTCAAAAGTTCGTCGTTCAATTAGGGTGATTACAGTAATACTTGGCTACGATGGAAGAAGAGTAGTAGTAGAAGTAGAAGAAGAAGATGTAAGTAATATAAAGGGGTTTACCTGGAGACTGCTTGCGTCTTTTTAGAGAGACATTGGATGATGATAATTTATGCATTAATATCGAAGTAACTACATTTTGTTGCATACCATTAGGGCGTGAAAAACTACTTATTAAATGTTTGTGCTTCCTGTTTGTCCAGGTAAATGGATTTTGAAAAAATGAAGATAAATGTAAATATCGCCACATCAATATATCCTACACAGGCGAAGCCAGGACTGGCCGCTAGTCTTGAATATATTGTTGAAGATGGTTTTTCGGTTACGTTTAAAATAAGTCTTGTTATTTCATTCTTAGAAGTTCTTGCCTTTAAATGAATCCTGAGATCGAGGAATTAATTTAATTGTTTCCAAATTGAGTTAAAGCAATATAACGCTACGAGTACCTACCTTCGTTAATATGGCTGAGTAAGGATAATTATTAAAGTAGGCAACATTGATGGATCTTATGCATTCATATTGATTTACTAAGGAAGTGAACGGTTTTACTCCATAATTGCTTTACTTACTTATATTTATAAGTGGCACTTCTGACCAAAGATACTATAATAAATTCCAATTCTACCGATGGTACCATAATAGTAAAAGCGATTTCAGTAAGTTACAGCCTAGTCGATTAGTGTTTGATCTTTTTAAATTTTGTATTTAAAGAGAAATTTCTTGTTTTTGTTTACTTAACATTATACAATGGAATCTAACCTGGACACTGCTTAATATGGTGATTGCGGTTGTCCGCACGGGGTTACACGCACTTAACGTATTCAGTACTTAACTAAAATAGCGTTCAGTTCACAGAAATCTATAAGGTACTTTTTAAATAAGTGGAGCAAACAATTACATGTTACGTTGATTTATATATTGCACATATACGCGGTTCAGCAATGCTGCCGCTATAATAGTAGTATACCTAGTTGTACCACACATGGTTCGGGACCACGCTCCCACAGCACACCAGCGTGAAATAGCAGCTCAATGCTGTTGTGTTCCATGTGGTGAGCGTAGAGAACCGGACACCCTTTCGACTGGGAAGCAGGCATGCCATCTTAATTCACACAGGTGACAACGCATCTGCATTTTGATTCGTAATCGAAGATATATTTTCAACACAAATCACAATTCTATGGGGCGCAGCAACTTTGTCACCTTCATCCTGCAAAAAAACTTTGTTTAGTATGTTGTTTATAAGGCTATAAAATAACTAATATGAATTTGTATTTAAATCAGCAGATTAGTAGATTTGATATATAAATTAGCATTCTAGATCAACGTTTGTTTTAGAGGTCCAGATTAACGGCGTTTCACTGCATTTATATCATATTATATACTTCCAAATGGTTAAACTAAAATTATACGTGTTAATAAAACTCAAAAATTACCTTTTTCGTATAAAGCAAATTGGCCAATAAATTTTATTTATGCCGTCGGTGTTTCACATTTAGTGTTGTTGGTATACGAGCGTTGACACCGTTGAGTTTCATGAATTTAATAACGATGTAACAAGATAGAAGTCCTTAATGAGGCATGTTTATAACAACATCGGTGTGTTCACAGAAACAGTTTCTATGTGGATTGTAGACTTCCAACATTAACAGGATTGTGAAGTTGTAAATTTTCATACAAAAAGCGATAACATTTTTCCCCTTCTATCTATGTTTACATTTAACTCTCCTCGTTGCGTCGTCGGACTAGTCATTATTTTCATAATTTTTGGCAATGTTGTCGATATAATGAAAATCTAGGTCCTTAAGTTTTTATTTTTAAGTTATTAGCAATGAATTTTTTTCGACTTAAAAACTTCCTCGAGCTTTTTTATTTTTTTAATTAAACTAAATTGAATTGCTAAAGTAAAGCAATGTAGCGCGACCTCCCCACTAGATGGAGTGATGACCTGCTGGCAGTAGTCGATGGATGCAGGTGGCCCAGGACCGTGCTTTGTGGAATTCCTCGGGGGAGGCCTATGTTCGGCAGTGGACTTGTGATGGTCTGTTGAATGATGATGATGAAAAATTTCTAAAAAAGAAAAACACACAGACCTAGATTAAGATGTAGGTACTGAATCTAATGAGCACGATTAAATTGTCTCATTTCCTAAACGTTTAGGGAGGGGTTGAAAACTTTATCGCCCGAAACAATATATCAAAAAGGAAATAAATGTAGGCAATTTCTTCCAAAATTTGCGACTCTCTATCGCACGATACGGCGATGCGGAGCGAGCGGTATATAACATTTTTGAAAATACCTACACGCGCCACTTATCGACACTACAATCCTCTTAATATTCATTACTGTTTCCTTATTATATGTACCAATGAAAAACATAAAATATCGGTAGGTACCGTTTTCACATTTTGTACCCGGACGTTTTGTTCCGCTATCTCTCGATTCGAACTTGATAATTATATAAAATAGATGTTGAAGAGACAAGTTACCAGTCTAACTGATAGTAAGTGCTAGTGCGTATCATGGATAAGTGCGTATCATGGATAACTTGAAACAAAGGAAGTGATGATTGCCTTGTAACCCCTGACGACAGAGGTGCGATGTCTGGTAGCTGCAGTCTACCCGTGTAGTGACGGTGTAAGAATACCCACCAGATCCACAGATATCCCACATCGTCCGGAGGGTGTCGTGAGAGGCGATAGAGGGAAGCTGAAACAAGAGCTGGAGGGCCTGCAAGCGCAGTCGCTACTATGATCACTACAATTTATGGAAAAGGCTTATGTACACTATGGACATTTATAGGCTGTATGACAGCATGGATGTAGCCTTACTGTACTATTATTTACATAATACTAGTGATATGCCCCGGCTCCTCACGAGTGATATCAGGATTCTACAACCGCGCCACTGACCGGGTTCAACTATATCTTATAACCTTCGTGGAGGTGCAAGCAATATGTTGACAAAAATTTACCGCAATCTGATTAACGGCATAGCAGCGCATGAAATACGAATAAACAAATATAATTTTTTATATATTAGATGTTGTTATTTTTATAAAGTTTCATCATGGCTATTATAGCCCAACACAAGTCGACTATTGGATCAGAGGCCTTCTCCATAGATCGCCTCAAAGCACGGTTGTAACAACACGTTCAACACTGATGAGTAGTGCACGGAATTCACAGAATTCGTACGTGAATCATCAGGTGACAAATCCAATCCAATTAGAAGATAGCCTCGTACTGCATTTGCAGCTTGCAGGTACTAGGCTGATACTCGTGAACTTTTCATCCCTATCGATTGGTCAAGCCGTATGGCGTGTCCATTGTCTCTTTAACCTACTGATTGCTTGGTCTTTAACCTACTGATTGCTTGTGGTAGAGCCATGCTGCAACTATACTATAGTTGTGGCACGAATGGGTCGGCTCGACCGACGTTGACCGGGGCAGGACCACGCTCTCATTGAATGCCAGCGTACAGTAGCAGCGTTATGCTGTTGTGTTCCGTATGGTGTGTGTAGAGAACCGGAGACCCTTTTTACTGGAAACGAGGCATTCCATCTTAGTCCTCAGGGGTGACTGCTGACAACGCATTTGCATTTTTATTCTTAATTGAAGATAAATGTGTATGTCTATGGGCTAGCATTCACTTATCATCAGGTGGAATGTGTGCTCGTTCGTCATCCAATGCTATAAAAAAGACTAAATTCTATTTTAAGGATTTAATTACACAGAAAAACCTAAGCATTTTTTATTTAAAACATGAGTTATTCTTTACATGTGTCTATGATAATCATCTGGTACTCGTTACGATTCCAAGGCGCTACTGACTTCGTACAACGACTGTATGTGTAGCGTAGTGTACGTAGGTACATGATTTGTTGTGAGAAATTTTGTGTTATCTTAAATAATTCGGTTACATTCGAATAAACAACTTAAGGTTTTATGACTAAGTTGTAATGTATTTTAAATACATGGATTAGGTAAAGAAAGGTACTTGTAAACGAGTAACATTCTCTTACAAGAACTTTAATTTCAAGTTCCAAATTTGTTTACTTACTACCACGTATTTATTAATTAATTTCTCCACTTTAACAGACTAACGGGTATTAAGTGCTATCGGCTTACGTAAAAAATTAAAGTTACAGCCTATATACGTCCCACCGCTGGGCACAGGCCTCCCCTCATTTTTTTTCTTATTCCTCAGACATGCAGGTTTCCTCACGTGGTTTTCCTTCACCGCCGAGCACGTGGTAAATCAGCACTTAAAATTGCAATTAACAATTTCATTGGCGCCGGTGGGGATCGAACCCGGGTTACTCGCGTTCTGTTACATTTACAGCGAGCGTTAACCATCTGAACTACCACGGCTCTTTCAAATTTCAGCATGTTTACTTATTACCACGTATTTATTAACTAACAGTCATTAAGTGCTATGTGCTTACGTACGTAGTACTTATTACTTTAACTCTAGTAAGTACAAATTTCGCAGTCGATTTTAAACTAACCTCCTGATGAGCTAGTCATTGAAAACTTTAAATGTAGCTGGAAGACAATGCAATCAATATAAACGCTCTTTATACATTTTGTAATCGATTGTAAAAAGTTTCCCGATGAGTAACTCTCAAATAGCTAAGCAGGTCTATTCGCTGTGATTTTCACTTTGTAGTACATACATTGCATCGAATGCTATTCATACCACGGTTTATAAAAACTAAACGCAATGTACTATAAAGTGCCGTCCTTTAATGTTAATAATAATGTCCTTAAGGCCAAATTTAGGTCACGGCGAACAGTCTCAACGGAGACTACCCTTCTGGTTAGGACAGAATTATAATGCCCGAGTGTATGCGTAAGTACTCGTACAGGTGCACTATCTATTCACTTTCGTAGTCCCACGGGACGGTAATCCGACAAGACTCGAGAGACATCAGGCGCAAGACGAAGGAAGAAGACAGTGCTTTCTGACGTACGGGCGGTGAAACCTCAGCAACGTCCTGACTCTAGGCTGCTACTGAGAGTTTACTGACAGAAAAACACAAGACCCGGGGTTTGAATATAAACCACCTCATGATCAGCAAGCTCGTTTACAATCACTTGACCAAAAATGCAGTCATCTTTATTTGATGTCAATAAAGTACAGATGATCTAAATCTGATCTAAATATATAAATATCAACACCAACAATGAATAGGCCGACCTACTGAACAGGAAAGTGTAAAAATGTTCACCATATAGAGTTAAGTCTTATTAACAATGAATTTTGTTGATTTTGTTTTCTATTAGATCATTAGTGCTTTCATTGGTCATAATGATTTTATTAAAAAAAAATCTATAACATACTCATTCTGGGTTCAGTACTTTACACTTCTGCGCGTTTTATTAGCTGAATAGTTATATAAAAATGTATAGTAATATTAAATTTAGTTCGTTCGAGTGGTTGTGCAACTTACAGTAAGACATTAAATTATTCTCGCAGTTGTCATTCCTTCGTGATTATGCCATTTTTTGAAGTTAGAATTAGAATCAACATTAAAATTGCTAATATAAAGACGTAGAATGAAATCAATTAAGATTGTATGTATGTATGAATTATTGAAAAATTTGTTATTGTAATTTTAAATTTATGAATATTTATGTAATGATGCCATAATCTTTTCAAAGGATAACTTTCTAATAAATATAGGTTTTATAAAAAATTCTTGTGTTAATAAATTTAAAGAAAATGAGCCCTAACACTTGGACGGTTTTAGTGTTAAAACTTGTTTATTTATAAAATAATATGTTCTTTTAATTTAAATGAGCCATTCTAAGAATAAGAAAGTGCTGTCTCTACATTTGAAATCTGAATTTAAATTAATATCTATTTTTTTAATGCCAGTTCTCATGATTTATAGACAGGTGGCAGCGTAGCATTGCGGCATCTTTGTAGCTCCGTGCTTTGATCTCGCCGCCGCATTGTGCGCGTGCGCATAAAACTTGGTAGTTTTTGCTCCCGTTATTGTGTTATTGATGCGAGTACTGATTTTTGTATGCCATTTAAGCATCAATAGCTTTGGTTTCAATTTACGACCGTTTAAAAAAAAATTGAGATTTTTATTAAAGCCAGTGTTAGATAGACGGCCTAGCGTCATGTTCTTCTATTGTATATTTGTAAATATTCGCGATGTAAAAGCACGTGGGAATTTTATGTCATATGTTCATATGTATATTTGTATAAAATTGAATCTGTTACATACTATTGCGGTGGTGGCATGAAAGAACTTATCACTCCCATCACATTCTGTGAGTCCTGTAAGTTCTTACTAGTGTTATTCCATTAGTCCTATGAACTTGTGTCCTATAGACGGCGGTATAATCGTCACGTATTTGTAACAACTAACTATGTCCCGCAGTTTCACCCGCGTATATAAAGCGCCTGCGCCGCGCGACATGAAACCTCGCTTATAGAGGTGTTCACTCCTATTTTCTCTCGGTTCTCCTCGGGCAGGTAGAGTTGTAGGGTTATAGGCACAGAAATCTAAATATTATTTAGATTACTGTGGTTATAGGTTATTTATTCGAGCTGTGTGACGTGACGGTTCGCGTATTACATTTTGATACTCACGATAACTTCGAAATTAAATGTCCGATTCGAATTAATTAAAAAGTGTTTAACTTCTATATAAATATCCTTGATGATAAAACTATTTATTTGAATAAAAATTAAAACGAATACCAACTCTGGTTTCTACCGGCGATCTAATTAAATTTTAGAACTCAAAAGCTACTATTATGACTTAAATAGTGAGATGTATTCCATCGCGGACTTTTTTGTTGGGAATAAATAAGCACTTTAATCATGTTATAAGTACATAATTTTTATGTATTAATAGTTTTCTCAGCGCACGCTAAATAATTAATTTTATACGCAACATTTTGCTACTTTGGGTTATATTATGGCAATTTTATTAAGGAACTCAAATTTTTTTTAAATATAAATTATAGCTTATGTTACTTCCTGATCATTTAAATGGGTTAAAATCGACCCAGTAGCTTCGGAGCTTATTTGGTACAAACAAACAAAAAAATCTTTCCTCTTTATAATATTAGTATAGATTTAAAACATCTGACTACTATAGGAGAGGCACAGGCCCAGTCATGGAATATGTATTTATTACAGATGGGCCGAATGTGGATTTCACCGAATACGACTATTCGGACGAAAGTCCGGTAAAACTTACCGAACCGAATATTAGGCAGGATAACCTAACCAATTTATGTTGAAACTTGTTGCCGTAAAGCGCGCGGGATTAACGCCCTTTACTCCCACATTTGACATCTTATTACATCATATATTACTAAGCTTGCCGACACATGGTTATGTTTTGACTATTGTAGTAAAAAAAAAATTTCGTTGTGTTATTCTTAGTGAAAATTGATAATTATATGAGAAAAATGACTGGCAAGTGATCTACTATTTGGACTTATTTTAGAGAAACTGTCGACCAAAGTAAAGTGAAATGTACTTATGTAATGTAATGTTTCCTTGTTAGATTCCAGAAATATTTTATCAAGCTTTTTATTTCCTATAATTGGAAATAAAGCAACAGTGCCTTAAAAACATACTATTTCAAGTAGATTTAGCCCATGAATAAAATATACTTTGAACAGTAAAATTATTAAAGACATGGCATTATCAATTCGTACATTTCAATACAGTGGACACTGTGTACCATTTAAACAAATGTTCAGTGATTTAGCCGAATATTCGGTAAAGATGCCAAATATACCGAATACCGAATATGAAACGAATATTCGGGCCATCTCTAGTATTTATAATAAATACGAGCAAATATGTATAGTCTACTTCTAGAAACTTTTTAAATTATACTTACAACTCATACTGTAATTATATTATATTTAATTATCTTCAATGTCACTGCTACCATCATCGTCGCTTTGACCACAGAATAAATAATAGTACTCGTACTTCTGACTACAACTTCCGAATATTTGAAAGCTATTTTCAAATGGGATGTTTTTGCTACATATTATGTATATTATTGGTAGACCAAATCCCAATGTAACCACAAAAAGGACTGATTTATTTAAAACTTAACAAGGTTTAAGTATAAGGTGTTTATCAAGGGTATAAATAAGAACTAAGGCAGATATCGTTTTTAAGGAAACGAGATACATTTGATCAATGAATTATAATGTACTAGCGATCCGCCCCGGCTTCGCACGGGTGATTTCTGGTTCTCGACAACAGCGAGACCTACCGGGGCAATTGTGTATTGTCTAGATCCTCCAGGGACCCACTCAAACACACACAAAGTTTTTTATCAAAATCAGTCCGGCCATTTGGGGTTTTTGCGAGACGAGCGGACACCAAATGATTTTTATGTAAGAAGAAGAAGATATGTTAAAACAATAAAAATTATTTGCTGCATATACTCTTGTTAAGGAGGTTAGACTTTGACTTAGTATTAAAACAGCTACAGAAATGATTCATAAGATAATATGTTTGTTTATTGTCATCAGGATTAACAGCAGAGCTGTTCTACGTGCGCGATGGACAGATCAATTTTTACGCGCTCAACTTTGTGATGCCGGTGCCGGCCACTATCAACGAACTGCACTTCACGTGGCAAAGCCTCACCAGGAGACCGGTATGATACTTTGCGAAAGTATAGGCTCTTGTTGCAACCAGCAACAGGAGACCTGTGCCCAACTCCGGTACTTATATAGCCTGCAACTTTGCTTATTTTATGTTGTGTTGCTCTGTTATTACGAGACTTTTCTTTTACAAACTATGTAGTTACTGTCCTCGTTATCAATGGTTATTAAAACATGTGAAGAAAGGGGACTCCTGCCTGATCCTTTCACCGTTTCATCACCATTCATAGGAAATTACTTCACAAAGTTAGACTTAAAAAAATATGTAAGACCAATGAATTTTAACTTAGGAAAACTAACCAACCAGTCCGTAGTAGGTCACTGGTGGTACAGTACTTAACACTACTTTCTTAATGCAGCAGTTCTTTTAATCATAAGCCCGCCATTATTACGTGGTAGATCCATGCTATCTATGGTTGCAACTCGAATAGATCTGTTCGGGAGAAACCAAACTCGTACAAAATACCAGGGTTGCATAATGCATGCTGCATAATGCTGCTGTGTTCACTATGTGAGTGACGAAAATAGGAGACCAGTTTTACTGGTTATACATTCTGCATTTTCATGGTTATTTGAGAAACAGAAACTTTTTTATTCAATATAGATTATAATCAACACTTATTGAAATTAAAAGTAACTTTTTTTTAATTTACCACTGGTTCGGACAAAACCTTTGACCTGGGAAGAACTAGCAAGAAACCTAGCGGGTCTTTTTTTAAAACAATAATGCATGTTACAATTAACAACACAAAACAAATTAGAAATAGCTTGAAAGCGATCACCTTTCGCAGGGGTTATGATCAACCGTAAATTCCTTAATATTATAATAACCTTTTTTATACAAAATAAGTTTAATGACGTTTTTGAACTTTGTGCAGGTCAAATTTTGTATATTTTCTGTGATTTTGATGTTAAATAGTAAAGCTTAAAGCGAGAATAAAACACCTCTTGGTCTTTGGGCCGCAACATATATTTATTGGCTGCTTAACTGAGGTGGTCTGTGTGCTTGGTTGTCAACTTTTCTTGTATAAAATAACAATTACCATTACCATTCCTTCCCTCATTAGATTGCCTCTTAGATAATAATAGTGCCCGCCACGATTGGCAAGTGGGTTGGCGGCTGCAGAATTTTTTTATTACTTTGAGTTGTTGTTGGGAAGTTTACGCTGGCCGTGCCATGTCCTGTTTGATTTCTCTCTGTCACTTTTTCGTCACCTGTGGGTTGATTTGGAATAGTGGATTTTCTTACGACTCTACGGCAACTACCACTATCCATCTGGTGGTAATAGTCACTGTTTCTCATGTAATTATCTTCAAGCAGTGCTGTAGTTGCTTCAAGCAAACAAGGCTATAGGTAAGGACAAACCTAAATGCTTGAAATCTTGTAGTTCATTAATTACCTACAGTGCCCAAGTTATCCTTACCGCTTACTCAGGCGAATTGGTATTATTAATAGTCTACTATTACGACACCCACGAGAAGAGTATTTTCTTATTATGACTAAGGTTTTATAGTATTGCTATAATAATTTTAATCTCTGATCGTAGATCGGGATTTGAACCCGGGACCACACAATCGACAATAGTGCTTACAACCACGGGACCAACTAGTCAAACAAATACACGTATAGCAGCTGAACTTCATAAATGCAGTGTATTTAATGGAATCTTTATGAAAGAAATATTTTACCGTAACCTACTTCGCAACGAGTTTCCAATTAAACATTTATTTTTATGTAGGTGCGGAGCGAATTTTCCCTTAAATTTTGCTGTAGGACCATCAAAACTTAAAGCGATGTAATTAACTCAGAGAGGAAAGTTTGCTCTAGCAACTTGCATTGGGAGCGTGTTTACTTGGTAGCTTCGCCACTATGGCGAATTCCGTGCTTAATTTATATTCATAGCTTACTTTTATGTAGGACCCTATTTCTGCTCTTGTGGTATATTTTTTCACGTGGAAGAGCCAAGCTGCAGTTTTGTTATGGTACAAATAGCACAAAATGATCGGCTCGACAGGGAAGTACCACGACCATCATACAATATCAGCTTAATACCGATATGTTTCGTATGGTGCGTGTACAGAACAGTACACTCATTTTACTGTACTTGTCCCGTGGGTGAATCGACGCGCGACCTGCAGCGACTAACGACCAGTCTAGCATTGAATTCAATAATTTGGATCGCTCTCACGTGATAATTTTACACACTACACTAGTTTGGACTATCTGGACAAAATTTAAAAAATTTCAAGATTTTCGGGTTGTTGTGGGGAGAAATAAATATTAAAAATAAGAATGTAAAATAAATGGTTCGTTTTTTAAATTAATAGACTACAAAAAAGCTTAAAATTGATGACACGTAACTAATATAAGTACCCTTAAATTTGAGGTTGCCACATGTAGGTATTTGTTATTGGACTTCACTGAGTCCACTAATTTGGATCTTTTAGTAGAATTCAGAAGTGATTTAAAATTCAAACAGTTTACTTCAAAGTTCAGTCTAAATAATATCTCAAGCTTTCAATAAATTAAAGGTCTGTAATGTGAAGAGAAGCTGTTTGTCTAAAGATTTTGAGTTTTGTCGGGAGTGAGGAGATCATTTAAAATGTCGGTGGAATCCAGACGAATCCCGACCATCTGGCAACTCTACATGGCTTGCTACTGCACTCACTGATTACCACCAGGTGGACTATAGGTTCGTTTGTCACCACAATCTTTTCTGCTGTAATGTATATTGCATTCCACACGTAATTATAAATATAGTTAAAACCTCAAAGTCGTTGTTACGTATACGAAATTTATATATTATAAACAGTGATTGAAGTACTGCAGATAAGGGCATCAATATCGGCGCATTAATAATCTCGTTCGGTGTTGATCATAGACCGGTTTAATTTAGTCGCTTGTTTGATTACAGGCCCGCCCGTGAACGCGTACGCCTACGCCAGGATAAATTGCGTTCATACCGTAGATGCGATAATCGATTCAGAAGTTGGAAAACTTAATCGAATATATTATTTTGAATTGTGATTAAACCCGAAATAATTCGATTTATTTATTAGAACGTTAAAGTTTCATTCGGAATTATGTGGAATGTTAATTAACAGCTGGTGGTATACATACTCCAACGTATATTTGAAACAATCACTGAGAAAAATCTGCAAAAAAAAAAACTACTACTGCTACTTGTGACTAAAAAGGAGTAGGTGAGGTTGTTTTTGCTCTTCTAAATTTATTTTTCCGGAAAAAGAATTAGAAAGAAGGTAGTAAAAAAGGTATAGAAAAAATCATAATTACAAAAGTCTACAAGTCCTTGGTCGTAACAAACTTATCTGATAATTTGAGTGGTGTGCTGTTGATACGGAACGCTTATTGAGTTTGTCTGTCAGAAAGTGGGCAGAGTTTCGCCCCTGTGCCTCGGAAGCACGTAAAGCCGTGTTGGCGCATACACTCGCCGCGACCGAAATTCGTCTGAAGGACGTGATTGTAGCAAAGTTAACCAATACTTTTTTTATTTGACAAACGAACTGTCCACTTGATACTTAGTGGCTAACTGTAGCACATAAGTTCCTGTTAACTTTTATTGAAGTCAAAACTTCTTTAGCGGCGTTGTACACTTTTTGTAATGAGTGAAAAATGTTAAACTCGCGTCAGGTCACGTGTCCTGATCGAAAATGCGTAAGACGGACGGAGAGAGACTGCCGGCGCGGCGTAGGAGAGGAAGTATCCCCTTCTCTTTCTACGGCGCGGCGAAAATGTATGCCTGCGCTTGATTTCTGAGAGATAAACTT
>DWHP01002278.1:0-14674 GCA_018247895.1 Parnassius honrathi
CATTGTATGTTTCTAGAGAAAAAATAATATTTTTTTTTAATATTTTAAATAATAACACACGCTCGGCTATCAAAGAAAATAGCGCAAGGATTTTTTTTTAAACTTAAAATTCATATCAGAGGACAAAAGAAAAATAAAATCACACCTGTACCCAGCAGTGGGAAACATATTGCAACTTTACTTTACTTTTTATATAATAATATAAAAAATAAATAATGTGCAAATAATTTCCAAACAGGTGACAATTTTTGTCAATGGATTTTTCTGCTGTACTTTCCTGCTCGATGAAGTAGATATGATTAAATAACGTCGCAATATGCAAGCGGCCTTGAATTGCCACATAAACAAACGTCACGTGTGTGTGTACCAGTAGAAACACATGCCCGATCGAACAACGAGACTATTATTCTACCTACCTCCATTATCTGAACTGTCATTCAAAAATTTAGGCTTTCTCCTAATGATTGCTAGCACAGTTTATTTGCATTAAATAACGTTAATTTGAAAGCGTTCAAAAAGTCTTTAAACAAATTTATAGCGTTTTAAAATGAGAATTCATTAAAGCACCGCAATGGAAGTATTTTTGATGGCTCATAAAAATCCAAGCTTTTGCAAAAAGCTTAGCGAGATTGAATGGGCTCCACGTATGATTCAATTTTCCCCGACTATAAGGTTTTGTTGTATTTTGATAATAATTTGCAATGCGACAGCTTTCTTTTATAAACAGTTAAAATTACAGCCTATATACGTCCCACTGTCTAGGTACAAGCCTGTCCTCATTTCTGAGGGTTTTAAGGCAGGGAAGCGTCCACCACGCTACCCCAACGTGTAATGGCGTACTTCACATGTCTTCGAAATATTTTTATTTTTATTTCTCAGACATGCAGGTTTCCTCACGATGTTTTCCATCACCGCCGAGCACATGGTAAATTAGCACAAGTTGTAAAATTAGCAATTAACAATTTCATTGGTGCCAGAGGGAATCGAACCCGATTTTGCTCGCGTACTGTGAAATTTAAAACGAGCGCTAACCATCTAAGTTATCACTCAAAATAATAAATATAACTAAATACGAAGGCAGTGTCAATGATGCAGGACGTCTGGTGCAACGATCTTCAATCCAACGCGGGAGGACTATCGTCCAAGCGAGACAATGAGGGCTTATCATTTTTCGCTGAATGTCGCTAGTTGGTACAGAGATTTCTTTTGTTACACAATAGCATTTAATTGCGAATTTGGTTTTAAATAAAAGTTTATACTAATATACAGAAACATTACCCATGTGTGGGTTTTTTTCTTCGTTTAGGAATATCCGCACTTTGGTTAATTATTTCTAATCAAATTAAAATATAATACGGTTACTGATCGCCGCTTACCAAGCATGTCAACTTAGGTTCAGGAGGGTAATAAGGTCACCTTAAGCTTTGCCGCCCTATAAAGCCAGAACTTGCAGAAGGACAGAGACAAAAACACAAGTTCGTGTACTATAACGAATATATTACGAAACCAGCTTTGGCAATAATTAGGAACACTTCGGAAAAAACTTAAAGAGAAACTAACTATACTACACTATACTAAAATCGTCTAAAATATTTATACAGTAAAACTGTCAAAATGGCGTCGATAAAACAATGAACTTTTGACCCTTTATAATTTTATTGACGGATGAAGAGGTAACACAAAGATAACCATACTACCCTCACGTACTATATAACCAATAGTACAGAAACATCAACCTTTACATTTTCCTAACGAATTAACTTCCTCCCCATAAAATCCATCAAATATTAACACCTCATTCTATAGTCTGTCGTCCTGGTGGCAGAAAAAGTCGTGGATGCCTCTATTGAGTTGAAAATATTCCCCATAAACGGGAGCAGCCCTTAAGCAGTGGATTTAGATAGAAAATGGACTGATGGAAAGCGTGGAAACTATTTCTTTCACATTGTAAATAATAATAATGTACGACCGAATTTCGGTCACGGCGGCCAGTCTCAACGGAGACTAGCCATCGGAACAGGATAGGATTACTGTGCCCAAGTTGCACAAGCACAGGTGCACTCTCTAGTCCCTCACTCTCATAATCCGACGGGACAGTAAATCGACACGACCGGAGAGGGATCAGGCTTTACGCACAGGCACGGCTTTACGTGCTCTCCGAGGCGCGGGAAACTCCGCCAACTTCTTAGCTACGGGCTGCTACTGCGAATTTTTTTACAAAAATCCAATAAATTAATTTAACCCGACCCGGAATTCAAACCAGGGACCTCACGATCAGCTATTGCGTTTGCGACCACTAGACTAATGGGGCAATCACATTGAGTATAATATAATAAATTATAATAATCATTTTTCACACCAGTATTTACTATTTACTGGTGTGACGAATAATTAAACACGCCTGTGATTGGTAAGTGATACCTGCATCCGAGAAAAATAGAACAACGGTGTTTATAAATGCCAGTTTCAAATGGAATACAAAAATTCTCTAACTCGGCTTAGAAACAACTTTATAATACCAGTAAAAGCGGGCAGAAAAGTTTTATTTTAACAGTTATGAAAACATTTCCCTAAACGGATTCGCTCGAAGCGTTAGTTTTCGAGTGTGCAATTTTTTTATAGAAATAGGATGACAAAGGAGCGCTCAGTCTACTTCTCTACAGTTTAAATGAATGCTGTGGCCCATTGACATATCTATACTTAATTAAGAAATACAATGAAGATGTGTTTAAAACCCTACGGTTCTCTTACCTTCCGAAAACTGCAGTATATTATACTGCTATACTATGCAAGTTTGTTTTATAAAAGATGGGGTCAACGAGCATGAAGTTCACGTGAATGGTAAGTGTCAACCGCCGCTCATGAACAACTGCAATACCAGAAAATGCCAACTTTTTAAGAAGTAGGTTCGTATCCTGTAACCGCGTGGTCTTACGAAAGGGATTAGGGGGCAAGAAAAGACTTAACTTTCATACTTTTTCAATATTTGAGCTTCGTTTTTCTTTAGTCTTCGAGCCCGCGAGCTAATCAGCAATAAGGTATTGTCAGCTCGAGGTTTACTATGATATGAAAAATGGCGAGTATGCGTCCACAAAACCTTCTCTGTGTCACGCGAATCATTATAGAATCCAAACACATGCGTAAGAAATAACTGGAGCTATGGATGTATAGACAAAACGAAGCGAGTCATTTATTACTTTCGATAAACATCTTTATTTTTCGACCCGACCGCTCAAACAAGTTGTAATAGTTACATAAGCATTCGTGACACGTAGATGTCCTAGGTAGGCATTTTAGATGTTTAAGTAGGTATGATATAATATACATATGGAAGGCATCATACAAGAGTGCCAACATTACGGCGTCAGTACGTTGGAACTTTGGTTTGATTTATTGATCTGTGTTAATTTTTAAATTTTGATTTGTTTACTATTTACGTAACGGATCTTACGTATTACGTAACGTATTTTAACCTTATATCATGATTGTATAATAAACACTAACATTTATTTAAATATGTTTTATCAAGCAGTCAAAATGAAACTTTTCTATATAAATTTTATGAGGTTGGCGGTAAATGTCGTCATAGTTCCTTGTAATTAATTGAACATCTTATTTGTATTTTTATAAACAATTCATATTTAAATTTAACCTCAGAAAATTAAATTAAATGATGTACTACCGATCGCGTAAACAACACAATTCTAATTTAAACCCAATATAAATAAATATAATAAAGTAAAAAAGTTGCTTTTCAGCATAAATTAAAAGTAGGCGATATATAAACGTTAGCTTATTGACTTTCTAAGTGTGTTTTTTTTTGTAGTGCTCCCACAAAATAATAACATAATTATGTACGAGTTTTTAAAGTCGCATTTAATGATAACAATGACCTTTAGACCGAATTTGGGTTGCGGCGACCGGTCTCAACGGAGACTAGCCATTTGCGCATGACAGGATTATAGTACACGAGTGTGTTGTGTGCACTCCGTATTCTCCCTCACTCTAATAGTCAGTTGTGATTGTAATCGGACACGAACGGGGAGAGATCAGGCTTAGGACCAATGGCTTTACGTAGTTTTCAAGATACGGTGATAGAACACCGCCAACTTCTTGACTACGAATTACTACTGAGAATTTCTTGACAGAAAAACTCAACAACTGAATTTGAATCCGGGTCCACACGATCAGCAGTCGACATTATCCCTCGATTGATACCAAAGATATTATCAGATTGATTTGAAGGATAATACATACAGTCGCTATTAAACTATTAGGTAATAAAAATAAAAGTTAAAAAAAATAGTTATAATAACTGATAAACATTTATTAGAGATAAAACTTAACAAATTAATCACGGGGAAACATTTAAAACAAACATAACATACCTTGAAAAATACGATATTCATTTAAATAACTTCGCTTGTAAGAAGCATAATATTATAACATTTTTAATTCATCATGCCTCCTATGCTGAAGGCGAATTCGTAAAGTCAAGGTTAAGGTATGAGGATGAACAGAGTATCCGTCAACATGTTAAGCAAATTTTATGAAAGCAGCCCAATAAATTTGCAAGCAATTCACCGCGCCGCATAAACTGCGATAAGCCACGTCTGGGGAGAATAACGCCGTGTTCCTTGTCAAAATATTTTCAAGTATCGCAAACGTAATGATAATTATATTTACGAGGTGTTCTGTGGGTGAACGCACCGGTGTGGCCTGCTTGGCTCAACGCCAGCTCTCACGGTAAACGCTTCTAATCACTGAGCTGTCGGACAGTTAGTATGCTCTTGATGGTTTATAAACGCCTAGTACTTATTAAACAATTACATCTTACTGTATTCGCACAATAAGAGAAATGAATTTAAGTTGCAAGAGTCAGTCCGCCTTAAGCTAGCTAAGCTTGCGTATTCAGCGATCGGGTTGTATTAGTTAAGTACTGACTTAAAAATAGGATAGACTGGTCAAAAAAAATATTAAAAAGTCATTCTCAATGGATTCGAATATTATAAACATTTACTTTTCCAAAATAAATGAAGCGTATGGCAGTTTAACGGACGTCAAAATTTCTAAGAAGTTGTTAAAAACATTGTTTACAATGTGCAATATTAGCTTAATTTTTGTGCCCCGGGCCAGATTTACATAACAGCGACAATATCCGTGTTATCGGTTGATCAACCCGGACTATCTTGCGTGCACTGACATAGACCCTACTTTGCAGCAACTCACACGCATGCAATTATTCACTTTATGACGGAAATATACTCGAAACTATGTAAAAAAAAGTTGTTGAGTGCGAGAGATACAAGAAATGCCGAAGTAAATGAAAGCAGAGTGATGGCGGGGAAAATCACTTAAAAACTCCGATCACAAATTCCACAGATTAATGATAAAGCAGTATTACCTATGGAACTATTTTCAGAACATATTAAACTTAAATAGGTCGAAAACACCAAAGATAACCCTTTCGCTGTCCCGTACACATCATATAGGGCATTGCTTGTTGTCTATTGTGGTCAGCAACCTGACTCCGAGTGTTAAAAAAGCAGTCGAAAGGTATTTTTATTCATATGTACTCCATAACTGGCCACGTTTTCCGGAGGTTTCGCACCTGTAATGTTGTTTCTAGTCGTCAGTAAATTAACTCGCGTAAAAAGAATGGTTACAAAACATAAAATGCTCCGGAAATTCCCCATAGTCGCGGCACCCAAGAAACGACGTGGGTTGATTGATACACTTCTCACAAATGATAAGGTTTCCAAGGTTAAAAGAAAAATTTTAGGATTTTTCATTTGGTGCCGGTCAGGCTTACACTTATCCGCCGGCAAAATATTAAAGTTAAGACAATGTTTGGAATGTAAGCTCACGACCAGCGACAAAGTTAAGGATCTTACATTGACGGTATAACAAACAAATTTAACCTCTATTAAAACATCTGAGTTTTTTTTAACTAAAATCATCATAGTTCAGATGTACACCGAATGGTCGGAATAGGATACCAGGCCACCATAAACGCGTTAGATGCTGATAAGGCGAAGTCATTGCCGAACGTTTGAATCCACGTTTCCGCCTAGACATTCGCGAGAGACGTGAGGTCAGCAACTTCAGAAGGCCGTTATGTAACGTTTGCGGCTCATCGCGAATTTAACAGACATATTGACAAATATACATATGTTTGGAATTAAGTATCCATTCCGCAACACTCAATAATTAATGAAGTGCTGCCCACGGTGCGCAACGTACGTGTTTCGCCTGCAGACTTATGACGGCGCCGAAGTAACAACTTGGTATAGGTGTATCATAAGCTATACCGATGTTTTATGTAACCTTCACTTATTAATCATTACCATCATCGTTGGAGCTTATTAAAATTCGTTGGTGGCCTGGCCTTCACCATTGATTTCCACATAGAAGAGATATTCGCCATAGACGCGACAATTTGCTGGCGGATTATTAGGCAGTTTTTATTTGGATTGTTATGAGAAGGTGCTGCCCATATCCTGTTTCAGTTTCCCTCTATCGCCACTTACATTCACAGGATGATATGTGGTTATGGATTCCCTCGTAGCTCATAATTAGTACATTCGATCATTAAAGTTGGAGCATACCTGAAACTTATACCACAGAGGTAAGTGTCCTCGTTCGACGGTCGATGAGTCACAGTACCAACGAAGCTAGAAACTAGAAATATTGGAATTGTTTGCACCTCACAGTTTTCTTAAAAATAATACACTTTTAAGGCGACATGTAAAAACTTTGGAGGTCGCTTTACAAAAAGGGTTCCGCGAGTATTATGATACACGTATTACGCTACAAATACGGACGCTCATTGTTTTACTATAAACAATGATTATCATATAAAGTGAGTTTAAAAAGGAAAGTAAAGAAAGAAAACAAAAACGAACATAGATTATTTTTAGTTTATTATTCACTACATTCATTTTTAAAAACAAAATTTAAAAAAAAATATAAATTAAATCATGATTTTATAAGAAGAAATCGTTTAAATATCTTTCTTTGTTTATAAAAATTTAAGTTTCGAACGAGCTAAAAGCAATCTTTAGAACTATACCATAAACGAATGTATGACTGCGTCTATATTGAAAAAAACTTTTTTCAATATTAAAGAGATATACCTTTGCAACCACGTAAATAAAAACCCCGAGCAACCAATTCTGAACTAAGGCGATTATATTTCTATGAAGGCCACAGATGCGTTGTCAGTCACCTTAGGGAGATGAAATGCTTCAGCCCGGCGTAATTGCTGGCTCTTTTGCCAAATTCATACCGGAACACAATAGTGGATGTACTGTTGGTTGTCAGCAGTAGCAGGTAAGACGGTATGCATTTCACCACCTAGCAAATATCACACACGTTATTTCCGGCAAAATTTTTAATAAAGGTTTATTATAACTCGCTCAGAATCAGAACTCCCTTAAGCAGTTAAAGCAAGCCAATCAAAATTCACGCATAAAGTTTGTCAAATTTTTTAAAGTTTAAATGCCTTACACCACAGATGCTTCAAAAGTCAGGAGCCAACGTCAATGTACCGAAAATGATTCTATTTCGGAGATCACCGCACGGTAGGTACATAGGCGTCTGGCCGTGGATTTCGGTTAGGTGTTTCGCTCGGAAATCATGTTATATGAATTGGAAAAAATAGCTTAACGCCACGATATCGAGGTATTAGAGCAACATTTTACAGGATTTAACGTGACGGTCGTATTCATTGCCTTCAAGGACTTCTGTTTGTTTTTCTCGTCTTGATCTTTTAAGAACGGTTAGGACTCAGATATTAGATAATCTGAGAGCAAGGAGGAGTCTCAGGTCACGAGTGATGAAGTCTTAGAAAGGTTCTGTCCGGGTTACAATTTACCATATTACAACCGGTTAAGGTTACAAGCTCGTAAGGGAAAATGTGGCTTTTTCCAAATGTAAACCTTATCTGCACGCGGTTCTGCTGACTCGGGATTTCTAATACGAGAAACATCCCATCTCTATATCATTATTTTATTCATCAATCAGTAAAGTTCACAGCTGTCAAGCTTGCCAGCCGGTCTGACGTTCTCAATACCAGAAGTCTCGCACCTAGAACGCTGCAGCCGTCGCTGGACTAGGTATTTCCCTCCATTTGTTTTTAGGCATAGTGGACAATCCATCTCAATCCTCTGAGATTACCACGCATCAAATTTTTAACCAATTTACCACAGTTATACGTGGTAGAGCCATGCTGCAGTTATATTAGAAATATCGGTCGGCTCGACAGGGGAAGGACCACGCCCTCACAGAATACCAGCGTAAAAAAGTAGCTTAATGCTGCTGTGTTTCGTATGGTGAGTGTAGAGAACCGGAGACCCTTTTTACTGGAAACGAGGTATTCCATTATAGTCCTCACGGGTGACAACGCATCTGCATTTTTATTCGCCATCGAGGATAGATGTAGATGCCATCAGGTGGACTGTGTGCTCGTTTGTCACCTTATCCTATAAAAAAAGAACGTGGTTCTTATCCCGGTAGACCCGTTTACAGTTATACTGGCTCTTTGGCAGCAATGCCACCACTGCTATTTGGTAGAAACAGGCAATAAGAGCGTGGTACCAACCCAGACACACTCCTACACAGAAATCGAGTCCTAGCACCTAATAAATGTATCAGTTTTAATTATAAACCGATGTCTTCTTTATTTTATTATCTTATTTTAGTCCACAGTGTTATTATAATGAGGTAATAAAACGCAGTTACAATAATTCCCACCGGGCATTCCCACGATTCGAGACAATACACAATCAATCACAGGTCTGCCGTGTCACGGACATCAAAGGTGTCAGTAATCACACATAATTCTGTCATACGGTGGAGCAGTTGCACGAAATAACGCACTAACCTAGTTGTCGAATATCGACTGGGACTTAAAGTTTTTGTCCTTAAGTGTATAAACATTTTGAAATAATAGTAATAGAAGTAAAGATTGAAATAATAACGTACAATAAACCAATACATCTCTGATCTTTCTGTTGTTACAAAACAGATAACTAGTCTTAGATAAATAAGAACTTATCGTAGATCCTAGAACTACCATATTATCAACGAACTTTAAACACTATATTAAATTGATATTAGGTATTCACGCGACTTCGTAGGTATAATTATTCAGTACAAAAATATATTTTTTATCGGTTAGCTGAAATAAGTATTGAATTGATTTTATGTCGATAAATAAAATCATTTTCAAATTAAATCACTTCGCTATAGTTAGCAGACACCCTAATTAAGTTAGCTGCTCGAGAATTAGAAAGGCACGTTATAATCTAAGCTTCGTATAGAAGTCAATCCGTATGGTTCACCGATATTTTGCACAGACTCGGTAATAAATGATTAAACCCCTAACCTACTTTATGTTATAGATGTAATAATCGTCGCGGACGCCGCAAAGGGGCAAATCTCAATTTTTAAAAAATTAGAAGAAGGCAAGAAAACATTTATTATTCCACGATTAATAGTTTTTTTTTTTGTAATTTTTCATTAAATCTAAAAAGCTAGTCATCGGGGAAAAATAAATGTTTTTTCGCTCCCTTGTAATTTTTTAAAAATTGAGGTTCACCCCTTTGCGTCGTCAGCGACTCAAGTGATTACTGCACATCGAATAGAATGTACTTGACGTTAGCAAACGTTGGTGCATCAGTTCGACAGTCCTCCAGTGCACGCATAGTAACTTCATTCCTCTTCATTACTCGTTTCTCGAAGAAAGAATAGTCTTATTTTATTAATATTCAACAAATCATTGTCAATATTACAATAGCAAACGATTATTTCCCACAATATTGCGTAAGGAAACCTGAAACAGGCAAGATCAAATACCTACTTGCTTTTTTAAAAAGAAAGTTGGGTTATTAGACTGTTTTAGCCCCCGACGAAAATAGAGGTGTTACAGAGTAACCTTGATATAACGAGCGAGAACTGTCCGTAGTAGCTAATGCAAAATATACCTCTACATCACGAATACATTTATTTACAAACCTACTACTATATATATACACTTAACGAATTTTTAATAATTGCAGAATATAGATTTAAAGTATTATTTACCCTTATTTAACGACATTTTATTACTTAGAACCTTAACATAAAGTATGCTATAAATTATTCCCAATTAATTCACATAAATTAAAATTAATGTATGTCACTACTTATATTTTAATTGAAAGAGTAAACTTTTACAGTAGTCCCATATAAATTCAGATCTATAACAATTTTACATCGGTTCTTATTTTGTTTCCATTTATTTTGATAGGTAGATTTTTGGTAGGAAATAACTATTCATTTTATCCAATAGGTACCTCAATTTATAGCAAAATATATTTACGATTTTTATTACGTTCAAGAGATTTCCCAGCGGATAAGCATCCGCTTATTGTTATATAGTCGTGGTTACGGGAGCCGGGAGAGCGTAATACTTTTGATAGAACATTAATATTGACGTGGAATATACCCTAAGGGATTTAGACTTTTAGACTTGTTGAGAGTATGTTCACATGGACCATTGTTTAAATGTACCCTGTAATAATAACTAATGACATGAAATTTCTGGACTGAAGAAAAATTATTAGTGACCTTTGCACACATAAAATCTCCGTATGGTGGTGGCGTACAAGGCCTGTTCTTTAAGAGGATGTCGTAAAAATCAACTGAGACATATGCTCGGACATTCTTATTGGCGCGGCGCGACCTTGGCGATACAACTATCTGGTGTAACAAAAACTTAAATACGTAGACCACATACAGAGAACAAAATCAAAGACAAGCCTTTCGATATCGGATGGCAAGTAAGTGATTTGTTCCACAGACGTAGGGTGTGTTCAGACTGTGACCACTGTAAGGTGTGACGTTAATTCAGTATATTGTAAAGCCGTTCCTTTTTAGTTTGTTATACTGGTTACTGTTTAAAACGGAACGCATTCCAATATACTGTCTCATCCCCATCCCCATTTTTCGCCACTGTTTCCAAATGAAAATATTTATCACGTACACGTTTTCTGTCCAACAACAAAAATTATTATTTGAATGTCGTTGCTTTTAAAACTTAATGTCCGAGTTTATTTGAATAAAAATATTAATTAATAATAATAACAATCTGTCGTGGAAGCTATTAAATCTGTTATGTTTCTTGATCACATGATCAAAGTACTGAGAGAACCGTACCCTGCAAGCGCCAGTACTCACAGTAAAAAAATAGCGGCGATTTATACAGCGACGTTATGTATTTCCCTAGGACACTGCGGCAATATACTGACAGTCCCTAACGAAACGAATTTTTACCAGTGAGAGCACTGAGTAGTGCTCGCGGTGTATATCGGAACACGGCCAAATACATGTTCTCAATTAATAATTCAAATACATACTTTGTCAGCTCTGACGGCTAAGTTTGAATACGTAGCTACCACTAGCAAAGCCCTCTGGTTTTCGTCATTGAACATAAGAAACACAGTAGCATTATACTGCTTTTGAGAGGTTGGTTTCACCTCAATCGAGCCTTAGTGTTCGTGGTGGTACAACCGTAATACACTGGACCAAAAATCGTAGTTTTACCACGTAGGCCTATGGCTATCATTGGACGGTACACGGCCTGATGCAGACAAATATCGTAAATGTTTAGGGAATCTTAAAAAAAATCGAAAAGCTTGAAGTTGAAAAGAGCAACAAAGTGGGGTACAGAGTATACTGTACGTTTTGAATAGTTGCGCCATTTTCGCATACTCGAGACCTCTATTTTATTCAAATGTGCGTTCTTGACATAAAAACGTAATAAAATTCGAGAGACGATAATGTAAGAATGTTTGATTGTTTTAATTTCAATTATCTAGTACCTGTTATACATCACATTTTCTGGCATTGAAATGATGAATTCCAAAATGTAGAAATAATATTAACCTTGTCATGTACCGCCAGTGTTGCAAACGTTTTAACTAAATTGTTCATTTTCACATTACGAAATTATTATTTACTGTTTCCCGCGATTGCGCCCGTGTGTACCCTAGATTTTTAATTTTTTTGCGCGGAATCCTTATTATTTTCTAAAGTGAAAGTAGCCCAAGTTACTCCTTATAACGTAAGCTATCTGTCAGTGCCGTCAAAATCGGTCCAAACTAACATACAGACAGACAGACGAAAATTTAAAAAAAATTTTTGTTATAAGTACCTACCGTATATATCACATGCACATGCATTTAGTAAAAACCTGTTATTTTGACATTATAAACAGACACTTCAATTTTATTTATTTGTATAGATAGACTGATGCAATTTATGACAATTGTTTTTTTTAGTTTACTTTTGAGTTTTTTTATTATTTATTTTATTACATTTATTATTATTTATTAAACATTACATTATGGCACAATCATAAATTTATAGAAACTACCGTGTACGGGTACTGCCTACAAACAAATACAGTTGTAGTCATATAATTAAGAAAGCTGATATAAAGGGAAGATACTGATTTCATAATTAATGCCAAACAACAGCTACGATTCGAAGTATGACTGTGACTCACCGTGTACACTTGTGTGAAAGAAGCGGCAGTAATTTACTTGTAAAATTAAAGTACATTTTTCCACTGTCGCATAGTCCAGTTTTCATACTTTCACGTAAATGCAAGCCGGGCTTGCCTGTGGCAAAGTGGGTACCTTTATTGCTATCCTACCGTGCAATTTTTCTTCTACTAAACGTCTTCGAATAGTGCGTGCTGAGATTGCTGAAGGGTTGTTACTTTGAAAATGTTGTGAAGATTTAAAGTCCGCCAACCAGCACTACACGCGGCGGCCTCTCTCGTTCTAAAATCCCTTCCAATAAAACACAAATTGAACTGTATAATAAAGTAACATTATACAAACAATATACAAAACAATGTGCTATTTACCATTAAATATTCCTCCCCCCCCCCTATACAGCCCATCATAACTCCATTGCTCAACATAGGCCTCCCCCATAGATTACAACAGTTTGGTCTTGGACCATCCTACGACCGCCGGCGTGTTTCATTCTATAATTACCACTACATATGTTGGATTAAACGACGTAACGATAATTACGTACAAGTTAATCATTCTATATGAAAACAACATAAATACAAAAATTGCCTACCAGTAAATTCTTCGATCAACTATTGTTGATCGAAGAGTAAATTACTGCCGCTTCTTTCACACAAGTGTACACGGTGAGTCACAGTCATACTTCGAATCGTAGCTGTTGTCTGGCATTAATTATGAAATCAGTATAACAATTAAGACACTTGAAGATTGCTCAAGTCGGTTTTAAATGTCATAAGTGAAGCAACAGCTAGCCAAACCTAAATACATCGAAGACATAGAATACAATTCGTTTCTAAAACTAAGATTAACTTTAATTTTAAATGTGAGTCAAATTAAGAGATCTACGAGACCATGGCATGACCAGGAAATCTTGCTCAACTTCAACAAAGGTCAACAAACAACAAAGGAAACCACCATTTACTGTTCCGTGCACTACATATAATTCATTGCTATTGCCTTACTATTGTGTCTAAAAATCAAACGGTGAAAATGTTACACATGCGTCACCGCTAACTGCGCCTATAAAATAACCAGGATTACTACTTCATTTAGTTTAGTGTGTCAAAAACCATGAGATACACGCTAGGAAATTCTATTGATCTCCAAGTAATATAATCAATTACAATCAAACTATGTTCTAAATGCCAACAGTAACAAATAAAAACTTCTTTAGATTTGATGAGTCTAATATTACAGTCGTCTAATGCCCTGCCAGGCGTTACCATAATAATATCCTTCCAAATTGTCAGTAGTAAAATCACTGTAGTGTGTGGTAGGGGATTGTTGTCGAAACCAATTTCGATCGATCGACCGTATCTATGGTGAGGTAATTAAGATGCTGCAAGCTCCGTAGTTGTTACGCATAAAGAAGTTGCAATTGAGCTGTTTTCATAAAGTAATTGAAGAGACTCTTTTTTCCGAAAACAAGGAATTTCATCATAGTCCTCAGGGGTGACAACGCATTGCATTTTGATTCTTGATTTTTTTATTTTTTTATTGATAAATTTAGATGTCTATGGGCCACAGCACACACTTGCCATCAGGTGAACCGTGTGCTCGTTTGTCACACTTATTCTGTAAAAAAAACATTTTCATGAAATTAAACCCTTTCTTATTTCGATTCGAAGGTCAATCTTGAACATCCAGTCGAACGAGTCCAACAATCAGTATTATTACGAATTTCGGTCAAACGCATCGAGCTTTAACATCGCGAACTTTTTAGGAACAGTATACACGAATGCCTATAAGAAATATTTTTATAAATTCGTATACATTTTATTACTTTGAAAGAAATCATTGCTAATTTAATCTTTCAACCATTGTTCATCTAACCCGAAGGTGTAAAACCGAACATCAAAATTACTCACGAGCTTTTAAAAATTCTTTCTGCGATTACGTCGACTGTTACCAATAATAAATCAAATAAGTGTTTTAAATATTATTGTGTTTAATGAAATATACTTAAATAAAATTATCCACCTCCAGTACTACGATTGTCTCCGAAATTTCAATCGTTTTCACATTTCAATATCCATTGATTCCTAAGCTAGTTCATGTCTACGAGTGCGACAGCTAAAATCAGCGAT
>DWHP01002279.1:0-14670 GCA_018247895.1 Parnassius honrathi
ATCCACGCGTAACATATTGTTAGACGCAGGACAGCACGTGCGGGGTGCATGGGTGCAAGGGTATAACAATATGAAATAAAGATAGCCAGCTCTAATACCTTAACTCTAATACTAATATTTATATATCTTGTATGCATTGCAGGTATTATTTTAGTATTAACTATGCGTTATATTACTATATTTATTTATTTACTTCAATTTTACATAATATTCATCTAATTTATAGTAACATTTCTTAATCAAAAAGCTATTTAGTGCTATCACAAAGTTCTTATATTCTTCCATTCTAATTATATCTTTGGGTAACGTACATATAATGAAATGCAATACGATTTAACTGCCATGCAATATGGTCGAGAACTGTATAAAGATAAAGTGGTTTTAGGCAATATTAATTTATTTCTCTTCCTAAGTTGTATATTATGTATATATATATATATTATTATCACCAGCTTTTTGAAATGTTTCTATATATTTTCTTAATTAATTAATTTACACGATTCTAGTATGTATAACGATGTAACTGTAACTGTTACCTAAAAAATTAATTCGTATGCAGTGGAAGCAGTGCTGCTCACAATATTTAGTTACGACTTTACATAAACGGCAACGCGTCTGCTATTCCCCTGGTGTTGCAGTTGTTCGTGGGCGGTGATCGACACGTGCCATCAGGTGGGCTGCATGCTTTTCTTCTATAAAAAATAGGACGGGCAACCCGCGAGTTCGAATCTCTATCTATTTCATACGTCGTACAGCCACGCTGCAGCTATTTTATGGTTGTAGCATGAATGGGGAAGGACTACGCTCTCACCGAATACCAGCGTAAAATAGCAGCTTAATACTGCTGTGTATGGTGAGTGTAGAGGTCCGGAGGCCCTTGTTACTAGAAACGAGGCATTCCATCTTAGTCCTCAGGGGTGACCTCGCATCTGCGTTTTCATTCGTAATCGAGGATAAATGTAAATGTCTATAAGCCACAGCATCCACTTACCATTAGGTGGACTGTGTGCTCCTTTGTCACCCTTATTCTATAAAAAAAGTCATTACATTACTCGGATGGTGAAGGAAAAAATCGTAAAGAGACATGTCACGGGAATAAAAATTTTGTACAACTGTGCAACGGATTAATTGCTCTAGAAATGCGAAGAGGTCTGTGCCTTTAAATTTAACTTTTTTTGAAACGAAATTTAACTTATTTTATTTGTCCCGAATAAAGAAGGAAACTCCTGTATTCTATAAGTTTCACCATCTTTTGTCTCTTGAAGCCAATAAAAAAGTTGGCCACCCTAACCTTCATGACTTCATGCGTATACTATTCATTATTTAAAGCTTTCGTAAAGTCACTGAAATAGAATACGTGTAATCCATTACTTTAGTTAACAATAGCGTTCTTTATTTTTATAATTTTGAACTAATAGCAAAATGGATGGTCCCTTAATTTTAGTCCTCAGGGGTGAGAACTCATCTGCATTTTGATGCTTAATTAAGGTTAAAATTTAGATTTCTATGTGCCACAGCATCCAATTACCACCAAATGGATTGTGTGTTCGTTTGTCACCCTTATGCTATAAAAAGGACGCCCGTTCCTTGTAGGTAACCTGTACGTTGACCGGTTTTTAGGTTTCCGCTGTCGTATATTTATGTGCATACAATTTATAGATGACATTTTTTCATTCTAGCCGTCCGTCTAAATATATTGTATAGTACGTGAGGGTAATATGGCCATCCGGTTAATATGGTCACTTTCTTCTAACTCAAATACAGTCTTGTTTACATAGATGGCGCTGTGACACGACAGCTCTTCGTCACTCAATCAATTAATAAAGGATCAAAAGGGCGCTGCTTTATCCAAGCCATTTTGACAGTTAATATTATAGTAAATATTTTAGTCGATTTTAGTATGGTATAGTGTAACCAGTTTTTAAGTAGATTTTTTGGCTATTTTTTTATTTATATATTAGCCATAGTATTCGACTTTGTGTTTTCGCCTCTGTCCTTTTCCTAGTTTTGATTTTATAGGGCGGTAATACTTATGGTGACCATATTGCCGCACGTACCTTACAGTAAAAAATTTAAAGAAATTACATTTTTTACCGAATCACGATCATCACAGTTAGAGGAATGTGTAACGTTCCTCAACTGATTTAATGAGTGACTTAAGGAACTTTGGAGCTTAGCTTAGCACCCTACGGTGCCGAAAGTCGTTCATACTGAACTTGGGCCACACTGCACATTTATGTAGTTGATGGCATAAATTCAATATTTTAATAAGTTTTAACCTTAATTAATTTAAATTACAAGACTGCAATGAATCGAATGTTTATCGGGCGTGCACGTTTCTCTAACGTTTGACCAGAGCGGATACGGTGCCAGCCGAATGCAGCGCTTGTATCGCGAACACGCGACGTGCTTTCTTGGATCGAAAGAACAGGGGCTATATAAACAGAAATAAAATGGTTTCCAACAAGATTACCGTTGAATCAGTAATACTAGAAATTCTATCGACATTATTAACATTCCCGTTTCACTCAACTACTCTAGGAAACCTCAAATAGCTTGTGTCGAGAGTAGTTCACAGGCACAGTTGAACCTAGATTTAATTTTGTGTTCGTCACCTTACCATTCAACTTCAAACTAATTGAATCAACAGCTAATCTTTTGTTGACGAGTTGACAGCCGACCTTAATGGACTAATTTATACTGCTGACGGAACGCGGACGTTTATGAATTTAACAACTATGATGTTTCTATTTAAATAAAACAAAAGTCAATAACGCAACTTTATGCCTTTGAAATACCAATCCAATATGAAAAGTTGAAAGCGATTTTAAACTGTTAAGTCACGAATATGAGGGTAGAAATTCGTAAAACGTCTTTTAAACTAAGAATCCCTAAGGAAAACTTATCTAAATTTAGTACTTATCAATAAACTTAAAAAGTACTATTCCCAAAACCCAATACGTACTATAATCATTATCGAATTGTGCCCAAAATTATACGTAGTAAGTCAATTAAGACTAATTTTCCTCATTCTACTAGGTGACAAGAAATTCTGCCCAGTACGCACCCGCCGCGTCTCCACGACGCGAGAGCAATGTGGATTTGTTGACACTCCTGAGATCGAAGATGTAATGCCTCACTTGTAACACCCAGAAGTGTACATTCTTTTCTTAGTTCTTAAGTCGTATCGATCCGGCAATACCACTGGCTATAGTAAATTCCATAGTGTGGTTGCAAATGGCAGAAAATTCCGTATAAAACGCACGATAGTGGACTGATTAATTATTTATCTCACCGAAGTAAGTGTCCGGCGGATACGTTTTCATTTCTCACCGGTTCATCAGGATAAGGTTATAAAAGCTGTGCTGGCAATCATATCCAGGGCCGTGGGTTGTGATAAAATCAGTAGAGTTATGATAGTTAACCTCTTAGAGTATCTTCTATTTCTCTGGACAATATCCAACCCTTTGGAAAAAGGGCTATATACGTCCGCTTCTTAAAGTTTCAAACCCCTTACCTCCTAAACATTTAAAAAAAAAGTTTTAGAGGCCTGTGTATACAAGCAAGTCTCCAATTTCATATCCAAAAATAACCTATCGAGTGCTTATCAGTCAGGTTTTCGCTCCGGTCATAGCACTACCACTGATTTGCTAAAAGTTACTGAGGATATAAAACACGGAATGGATACCAAAAAAGTAACAGTGATGATGTTAGTAGACTTTTACACGCTTTTAACACATTTGATCATATTTTACACTGGTTATATTTTATATTTCATCAAATATCTAAAATTCTGTGACGAATTTTCCGATATAATAAATGGAAGAATGATAGGTTATTTTAAGGTCTTTAATAAAAAAATAAAAAGCATTTCGTAATTTTATTTGTTTTAAATAAAACTGTTATTTTTTTTAATCGCCGTAGAAAATAATTAAGCCAAAAATCTTTTATTCCTACAAAACTATTAATTTTAATTAAAATTGAATAAATCTTATAAAATATAACTATATACAATCAGTATTGCCACCTCTTATATTAATTACACATTGACATCGATTGTTTATACTTAAAACTAAATTTTCAAGTCTTGCTGCGGTATGACGTCCCTTGTTCTTTGCAAGTGTTCGTAAAGTTGTTGTTCCGTCGTCAAATTTGGCGGGAAATCTGTCAAAGCTTTTCGTTGTAACATTTCCTAGGCATGATCGATAGGATTTAAGTTGGGCGACCGTGCAGGCCAATCCAAAACGCATATGTGCAGACTATGTTAGCTGGTATCCTTTCCCTATCACTCCATCTTCTTCCAGGATGAGCACGCCTCCAATAGGAGGCCGTATAAGTGGCGTTATTTTGGACAAATAATAGGACGCGTTTGGCCGAAGTAAAAGGTCGAAACACACCACCGGCCGGCTTGTTGTTGTCGATGTGCCGCCACCGCGCTAGATAGTCGAGGACCGTCTTTGGTTGTGATTGTACCCCTGGGGCAGTCACGATACAGAAGAAACGCTAACCGCTTCGCATAGTGAAAGATATCGTCGCGCACCACCGCAGCTACAACGTAGCATCATCAACCTCAGGCCTGAGTAAAAGGCCGCCATAAGACCAACGCCCAAGTAAGTGCACCTCATTTCTTCCCAGCGTGAGCTATTCTCATTCATTGCCACTCCTTCCTTACAACAACTCACGCTCCTAAATTTACCAGCAGATATAGCAGATTAGGTTCTAGCGAGTGCATTGTCCAAAAGCCGTTCACGTGCCACTTCCGCATCTTGCATTGGCTATATAGAACCACGCATACAGTCCACATAGTAACATCTCGCATAATAAGATCAGGGTTCGACCCGCGGGAATTGAACCCGAAAACCCTATCGTCGCGCCATATTCTGGCCATTTGCGCGACCATTTTTTGGTTCTATTGGGTTAGAATCGGGCAATTGGCCCCACCATTTTCATGTGCTTCGAGTGGGATACGAAGGGCAACATAGTCACCTCAATCATTTAGTAACCGTCCGTTCCGGATTCAAACCCAGGAACCATTAGCGTCACAATTTTCTGGTTCTACGAGCCGGGTTAGAATCGGGCAATTGGCTCCACCATTTTCTGGTCCAGTGGAGCAGGATTTGGAACTGACACCCTGTGGCCTGATCGAGTCGAGCTGCTGTACCAATTCCTTGGAAAATGCACTACAGTTTGTTACATTGAATAGATTTAGCTTCGTCTAGCATTAACGGGACAGTACGCCGTATTGTTGAATTTAAAATACATTCGCGTAGGTAAATAGACCCTTATTTATTTAGTTTGACCCGCTGTAGTTTTCTGTTTACCTAAATCCGCTATTCGTAATATTTATACAATTAACGCACTCTAAATTTTTTCAAGGTCGCATAATATAGATTACGCATATAATTACATTAACTCGTTTACTTGTTACTACGGGAGAGTTTCGCACCTACCTACATCGCGAGTGATAAATTTATCACATCTTATTCAATGATAGTGTATATTATAAAGGAGGTAGATGACGCATGTTGACACTTCACGTCTTTCTAAACTTGTTCAGTTTTGACGTATATATACTTATTACATCGATACACGTAGTTTTTTCAAACGATTGCGAAGGAGTATACGGATTGTACGCGTGGGAAAAAGGTAGTTGATACTTGAAGACGTTATGACGCGTTCAAGTTAATGCTATCCCTTTTACACTCAGTTAAAATTGTATACTCTGTCCTTTATTTACAACAAAGATGACAATTTCTGCTAGAAAACGTAACAATGATTAAATTTAATGTAAAATGATCTAAATGTATGATAATTTTGAACAAACCTACGTGTGATGCGAAACTCCTTTGTCTTTTTTTTATTTTGGAATAATAATTTTTACACTTCCGCATCACACAACTGGGCATTTTATGAATATTTTTTTTGTGTTTGCACGTGTGATCCAGATCGCGGTTTCCGCGCCACTAAATAGAATGCTTACAATTGTGTGAATTTGAGTTCAACACTTTCCGTGCGCATATGCCTCATCTTCCTTAATATACACTATACTATCACTGATTATAACAAAGAAAAAAAAGTGACCTGATAAACACAAGCATTTGACCTAAGTATCCAACCATTTCTGACACGTTTAAAAAGCTGACCAACTCTATCTCATGAGAGGTTACCCTAAACTTTAGTTGCTATTTCAAGACTACAAGTTTACATTTGTTTTAACTTTAATAGGCGATTGTATTCATTGGCGATATTTAAACTTAATTTTAATTTTCAGTTTTAAAAGCTTTGTCGACGAACTTCTGTGTTGTTTTATACGTTCTATCGAAATTAACAAAAAGACCTCTTATAAGATATCTTACCATGAAAGTATTTGATTTCTGGTAATAATAATGGAGCTTTTAATGCAATATACGAATGCGTTCTATCAAAATATGGTAACTATCTTCAATGACGTTACTATATCTTCAATTGCCATAATCGCACTTTTTTATTACAACATCTGATTATTTGCGAAGACAGTACACGACCAAACTTGTGTTTGTATAGTTGCGGGTGGATATATATCGGTTACCTAATAATGATACTTTTGTATACAACACATGTAATACTTTTGAATTAGTAAGTACTTGACCTAATTCTTTTGTATTAGTGTGTTCGCCTACAGATAGCACACATAACTAAAAATATACCCTACGAGTAAAGAGAATAAATTTTAGAATTTAAAGAAAGAGATACTAGAAATGATTATCTTGAACTTTTCCTTCGTACTTTTGAAATTTTCATACATGGCGTTATGAATGTTGTCCCTCAACAAAAATTTATCGTATTTTAAAACTTTCTCGCAGAGCACAGTGTGTCTATTTGCACTTTGAATAGCTTCATCGATATCGAAATATATGAGAGCAGTGTCGTGCGCCTCCCTAGTGGTGCATGTGTGTGCGTAATGAGCGGTGCACGTGCGGCTGGCGCTCCCATGGTCCCATGCCTAGTACTCGCGATGCACTTCTACACACATTTTTTAAAAAGAAGCATATTTATGGATTCATTCGCGGAAAACTTATGCACATATTTATACAGCTATATTTGTTTTACTCTTTACAATTTAGGGAGAGCGACGTACGGGCACAAACTCTAATAGTACATGGTCACTACAATTTCGTATACATATATTTTATGTCCATTTGAAAATCGTTTCCCTGAACATAGCGCCCTGATTAATCACTTGCTCCATAATATATACTTCTTTATTTATAACGCGCGGACAATACGAATAGTGACAAGTCAAATCATCAAAAAAAATATATAGTTGAAGTGTCTGTTTGTAATGTTGAAATAGCAGCTGTTACTAAATGCATATGAAAGTACACGTTAAGGTACTTATAACAAAAAACAATTTCTAAAATTTTTGTATGTCTGCCTATTCGTTCCGGCGGATCTTCGAAACGGCTGGACCGATTTTGACGGGACTTTCCCTGGCAGATAGCTGATGTTGTAAGGAGTAACTTCGGCTACTTTTATTAAAGAAAAATAAATAGGTTTTTGCGAAAAAAAAAACCATGACGTTCAATTATAATAAATCCCACGCGGGCGACGTCGCGGAAAACAGCTAGTTAATATTCATCATTATAAAACACGCTGCCTAGTCATATAACCTTCCTTAACCTGTATATTATGCTCAGTCTGCCCAGTACGTAACGGACTTTATTCATAAAGCTCAATTAATTTAAGTTTACAATATTTCAATAGTTTTTTTATCATATTACCCATTCGTAACGGGCAAACTACCTTGTCATTATGTATAATGCCCTATTAATCATTAAGTCTGTAACATGTACACTTCTCACAGTTCTTTGATCTGGAAGACATCTTACATATTCACTAGTTCCAAGCTTTCTGATTAGATTCTGTGGTTATTTTTCACTTTCACTAGCTCGTGATCAAGTGTGTAATTTTAATGAGATTAAAGTCAAACCGCCCAGTGCTCATTGAGCTAACCGCAAGTAATCGTGTACAAGTACTTCATGTACCAGATTGCCCTGTATATTGTATTATCTACGTACCAGATTCAACTCAGCAATCTAGTTTTATTTATTACGAGCCTAGAGTTTGTTCAAATATTTACGCTTGAATGAGTACTTAAGAAAAAAGACATAAAGGAAGATGAAGTTACTTCCATTTGAAAATACTGAAACCAAATCGTCTGACTGATGACTGTGTTGCTAGCGCGCATTTGTTTAAGGACCATTAATAGAGACTGCGATAACGTTTCTAATTGTATACAGTTTTTGTAACGTTGCAATTATAATGAGCTAGATATGAAAAACATGCGCAATTGTAAAACATGATAAAAATCATAAACGCAACGTTCAAGTTATTGTTATTCACTTCTTCCGCAAAGCACACTTTTTTTACAATTTTTTCAACTTATTTACTTTTTACAAATTACGATTTATTTCTATATCGTAGGGGGATTTATCTACATACATTTTACAATAACAAATATCCAGGCCATACCAAATACTTGTTCCGGGCGGGATTAGAGCCCGCGGCCAATAGCTCTGTAATTTATTGCTAAGCTTTATACGTGGTAGAGCCACGCTGCAGGTATATTATGATTGTAGCACGAAAGGGTCGTCTTGACCAATGAAGGACCAATCTCTCACAGAATAACAGCGTAAAATACCATGTTTCGTATAGCGAATGTAGAGAACCGGAGACACTTTTCACTGAAAACGAAGGCACTCCATCATAGTCCTCAGTGGTGAAAACTGCATTTTGATTCTTAATCAGATATAGATTTAGATGTGCAGCCACAGCGTCTATTGAGTATCAGGTGGACCGAGTGCTCGCGCTCGTTTGTCGCCGTGTTCTATAAAAAGAAATTGCGTTCGATCATTAAAGACATCGTTACAACAAAGTATTTTTCCCTTCCCAAAGTTCGATATAAATGGATATATTCTAAACCACTTAATTGAATTAATGGACACCCACGATCGCTTTAATGTGTTTAACATAAACCTTACAAGAGTTTTAGTGTCATATTGTAAATTGAATTGTTGAATGGCTTCTTCCACTACGTGTGCGTGGCGTCACCCTCCGCGCCATATCAGCGGCTTATCGCACGTTCATACAACCCTCGCCCGTCGTATGCACTTTATGATGTGAATCAAATCTCCCATGCAATTTGTCACTGACTAGCAATCCGGCCCGACTTTGTCTAAGTAGATTCCATTACCGTTACCGTTACACTGCTGAACATAGGCCCCCCAAAGGTTGCCTCACAGAGGGGACATGTGCCACAGTTGCTACGCTTGGCAACCGCAGCTTACATTTCAGTCGTTGTTAGGAAGACGCTGCTGCCCATCTCCTGATCCAATTTCCCTTTGTCGCCTCTTATGGCGCCACGGAATGACGTAGTGGATAGTTTTACACCGCCACTACACGGCTCCTTAGGAATGACTAATGGCTAATGGCTAATGGCGCAATGGCGCTACCGTGCTTGTATGAGGAGTAAGGTTGGACAAATGGATTCATTAATTTTTGTTGATTGTTTACTTTTTAGAAGAACATCGCCCCGGCACTAGGTTTCTCTAGTATCGTGGAGGCAGTTTACTACAAACGTAAATTACTCCAGAAAAGACATCCAGACCAGTAACAATTGTCTGGAGGCCATACAAATACTTGTTCCATGCAGAATTCGAACCTGCGGCCCAAAGCGCCGCTACACAATTCTAAACCACTACTGCGTAGTTCTACAATTTATTCTAAGTTACTGCCCCACGGAGCCGTCAATTATATTAAATTAAAATTAAATTTAAAAATCTTTGCGTCTATACTATGCCCAAGTTTATGATGGCGTAGACTATGCGGTTTACGATTACTTTGTTGACGGGAATTAACCGCATGCATGTTGCTGCTTCTGTACACGTTTTATCAACTCATATGTTGAGCGATATGAGAATATAATATATGGACAACAACATGTTATATGAACAACTAATGGAAATGGTAAAATAAGTGTTCTGATGATTATCAAAACCTCAAGATATTTTGGAGCAAACATGCAGGAAGTCGATGGATGCAGGTGGCTCAGGACCGTACTTTTGGGACCGCCTTGGAGGAGGCCTATGTTCTGCAGTGGACTTGTGAGGGGCCGCAATGATGATGATAAGGATTATGACCATCGTTATAGACATTAGGCTCTTACGTTGCGGACGTTAAAAATTTCCAAAAATTTAACATGTGAACGTATATTATGAAGTGTTTGTAATATATGTTCACATGTTGTACTTTTTGACTGAATGCCTTAAAGCCAATGACACAATAAATTTAAAAAAAAACATACCTACATAAAACGTATTATAATAGCTCACACAAAACTAACAAAATACCAGAACATCAAAGCATCTCACAAAAGCGTAACACTGTGCTGTGTTCGTAGACTTTCAATGAGCGTCGGATATTGTGACGGCCATTGAGCGTAGTTGAATGGAGCGGTTCCGATGCGCGCGCATTTCGCCGCCGCGCCCCGTTCGGAGCGCGAGACTTGGAACTAAAATGATGTTTTGCACAGTTCCTTTACACGATGGCATGGAACTCGTTGTCAGTGCCATATATAGCTCGGTAGTAGTATATTATATGCGCAGGACTCAAACAATAACAAATATAATACATATTAAAAATCAATTATGTACAGTTGTAGAAAAATACAAATTTCGTTTGCTCGCAGTGCCACATATTATTGAACAATAAACGCATACAGTTGTACAAGGGTAGAGTATAATTGAACTTTCGTGATTTCTTGTTGAGATTAAAAAATTAACTTTTAAAAAAACTGACTTCAAAAACAATGAAATAAAATAATTTCCGAAGTCAGTGCTAAGACACACCCCGGCTTCCGAAGTTATTGCTTTGCTTTTGAAGTCGGTTTTACTTTTTTAAAAGTTTAAACATAGTATCAAAGTTTTAAATATATTATATCTTTACGTGGTAGAGCCACACTGCGTATATTATGGTCGTAGCATGAATGGGTCGGCTAGACCGGGGAAGGACAACGCTCACAGAAAACCAGCGTAAAATAGCAGCTTAATGCTGCTGTGTTTCGTATTGTGAGTGTAGAGACCTGTAGACCCGTTTTACTGGGATCGAGGCGTTCCATCTTAGTCCTCAGGGGTGACAACGCATCTGCATTTTGATTCTCAATCGAATGTAGATGTCTGTGGGCCTCAGCATCCACTAACCATCGGGTGGACTGTGTGCTCGTATGGTTACACCACACATTTTATTTAGTAAACGTTGCAACCTACTTTTAGCCGGGCGTCGCGTGTATTTAATTTACCTATTTAATTGCAAACTGACAATCGGCAGTGCGTCAACAACCGTCCTTCGGAACACAAACTACTCAAGGAAAGATTCGCCTCTCTAACTTTATAATTATTTTACTTTTAATTAAACTTTAACTTTGGTGATCCTTTCCTTTTGACGTGCTCATCAACAACTACAACTCTACTTCTTGAAAGTGTGTGGCTTTACAAACCATACAGTGCTCGTTCGTCACCCTTATCCTATAAAAAAAAATTATTCTTTTTGAGTGGATTAACTGAATAGCACAAATTTAAGGTAAAGCAACAACTCGAATGTCGTCTTTTGTATTTTGGAAACAATCTCATTACCAATATTCCCCTTCATTTTAAATTTACCTTTGAAACTATAATTACCACGAGTAACTTAAAACTGCTGTGTTTCGTATGGTGAGTGTAGAGAACCGGAGACCCTTTATACTGGAAACGAGGCATTCCGTCTTACTCCCCAGGGGTGACAGCGCGTCTGCATTTTGATTCATGAATACTTTAGTACTAAATACTACTTTACTACTTACACTTGCCATCAGGTGGCCTGTGTGCTCGTTTGTTACCCAATGCTATAAAAAATATTGGTTACATAGTTCTTATTGAAAGTCATTTTTTTACTTTTAACACTGGTTCGGAAAAAAAATTGTCCTGGGAAAAACCAGTAAGAAGCCCAGCGGGACCTTTTTTTAAAAAGCAGCTTATATTTATACAATGGAAAAAATAAGGTAGGAAGTGATTTTTAAAATTGGAGACCATTTTTTGCCCTTCGCGATCGTTTTCTTAAGCAAGACGTATTCTAACGTGTTGACAGAAAGTGTTCGCCTTGCATTAGGCGTCTATCGGGCTGTGTGATCGTTGTGCGCCACACTGTGAAGTTTTTAGCAGCTTGTGACGGCAGCTCACGCCAGCAGACGAACAATCGATGGCGACAGTATTGAAAGGCGCCGCCGTGACAACGTTATTTTGAGGTTCACGTCTCCATCGGAGCGCTTTGTTCATAGTTTGCACTAAAGCTGATTTTACAATATGGGATTTAATGTATATTATAAAAAAAAATATATATAAAAATATATCTTTTAACTACTGTGCATTCACCATTGGATTATAGCGCACGCGTTTGTAAACACAAACAAAATGAATATTGTTTTGTTACATAGCTTCGAAAGTTCATCTGAGGAATATGATACAGAATTAGATTTACGTATGTTATTTTAAGTAAAAATATGGAGTGTCGGTACTGGATATGAAATCATATAAAGTTTAGAGACGAATATGGTGAATTTAGACTTTTATTTATTTTGATTTTTATAAATTTTACTTTGAAATGTAATAAAAATACTATGAAATTTTACTTTACTTTGAACTTTATGAATTTTATAAAAAAAGTTACGAGTACAAATGAGTATACGCACTACGCACACGTTTACTCAGATAATGACCACCGACCGCTAAGCGGATAATGAAAGAGCTGACCTTCACGAACCTGAGGACGTAGCGGCGGAACGGAGCAGCGTGCGTGGAACAGGGCGCGAAGTATAATATGAAAATATCGCTCGGTCGATCGAAAAAATATTTTTGTATGAGATGTAACACAAATTCCATCTTAGTGTAAATGGTTCCATTTAAAAGTACGGTGAACGATATTAATTTATATCTCGAGATTTACATTAATTTTATTCATAAATTCGCATCTCCTTTATACATCAACTAGCGATTCGCCCCGGCTTCGCACGTGTGATTTTTGGATGTCGACAACATACGCATGTATTATACATATAAGCATGCCTCTTGAATAATTTTGTTTATTGATGACAACAGCATCATAATCCGTTGCGAAGTTTAAAAGATCTAAGCGTACAGACGGCGAGAAGTGACTTTTTCTATACTATGTAGAGGAGTCCACCTCAAACCATTACCTATATAATAAAACAAGAACAGCAATGCGTTCGAGTTAAGTTCCCGCCAAAACTTTATTGATACAAAAATAGTCGAATCGTTCAAGCAGACGACAGTTTTTCGCAGGGTTTCTTGTTTAAGTCCAGCTTTAGTACTTATTATTAATAAATAGCATGTGTTATATTCAAGTGGAATATGTTTTAAATTTTCTTAATGAAACACAATATTACGAAACTGATTGATACAAAATTAAGTCGAAATTCAGAAAAAAGTGTGAGTTCAAGTGGGCGTTTTTCAAAAAAAGTGTACATCGAAAATTATTATTGCCCTGTAAATTCTAATGATAAACCGTAATTTCTTGTACAAAAAATATTTATATAATTAAAATTCGATTAACTAAATCTTGCATTTAAAGATAAACACAAAAAAACTACAGGCGAACGTTATGATTTGACATGTCCCCTGGTCTCCTCGGCGGGTTTGCAATGAAATAGAAATACATACGTTTACCTTCAGAATGTAATTGTTTTGGCTAATGATTGCATATTTCTTCCTAAAACGGGTAAGAAAAGGTCTAAGACTTTTAAATCACGGTTTCTAATTTCTATTTTTTACTTTGTCCCTAGAAAATGGCGTGTCGGAAATTCCGGAGTACCGTAACGGCAATTTTTATACTCTAAACAAATTAATTTTTAGTCAATTTATATCGTTTTGTGATGGCAGCACTCATATTGACAGTGTGAACTGCCGCCACTTTGCCACAGCTCTTCCAGTGTCGATTATTACGTGACGAAAGCGAATGATCTTATTGTCGAATGAATAGCATTAAAATATAAATTAGCTTGTAAAGTATTTGAAATCAGTAAAATAGAATGTTCAAAGTTTTTGTCCGATTTATCACATGTACACGTTTTTTGAAAAACGCTCAAGTTTAGTAATTGGTGTGTGGTTGCAGTTGAAGGTGGGCGGTGGCGTGCGGTCGTGGCGGGCGGTGGGCGCGGCGCACGGCGGCGAGCTGTCTGTCTTCTGCTGGTGATCGCCGCGCGCTCGCCGCAGTACGTAGTGCACACACGCACGCGCACACACACCATACATATGCTCACACACTCGCACATGCGTACACGCACACGCATGGCGTACACACGCACATGCACTCACGCACTTACTTACACACGATCACATGCAAGCTCACGTACGCACACTGGTATCCCAATTTAACGTTCAGTAAATGCTTATATACAACAGTAGATTAAAGGCTAATAAGATAAAGTAAGGACATAGGGACATATTTTATGATGAACTCTTTCTTCCAGAAGCGACCTCACAGAAAGTGGACCTGGTCGAGCCCTGACGGTTCCACAAAAAATGAGATTGACTTCATTATGACGACCAGACGCCAACTGTTCAGTGATGTCTCAGTGATCGC
>DWHP01002280.1:0-14669 GCA_018247895.1 Parnassius honrathi
GTGATAAAAGATTAAAATTTTTATTTAAAACAAAAAAATTACGAAATATTTTTTATTTTTTAGTAAGAACCTTGATCATTCTTCCATTTATTATATCCGAAAATCCTTCATAGGTTTTAAGATATTTCAGGAAATAATAAAATATTCCTAGATTCTGTTGATGTATTCTTGTATATGTTGCAGCCAATCTATATAATCCGGTATTGTACAGAATGCCGAAGTATTCATACAATACCTAAAACGTTCAGGGAACCTAAAAAATATTATTTATTTCATACTTTACTTACGCATTCTAAACAACACCGAATGTTTAACCGGTAAGATGACGGAATAGTGTAGTTCACGGTTTGTCTTAAGATCCTAATTTATGAAAATAACGTCTCCAGTCAAGACATGACTAAACCTAACCTACTTATTTTTTTACCGTCCAGAAATACTTGAGCACCCAGAAATCCTTTCAGTTGAGTTAAGTTAGAAGGCTGTGGCGGCAGCGAAGCGCAGCACAGACACAGCCTTTGTGTTCGTGTTTTTACCACCCACAAATAGATGAGCACCCAGAAATACTTACAGTTGTGATAGAGGACACACCTGGTTCCCCCTCCCCCTTCCTCCTCCTGCTGGATATAAATAAATGTTATCATTTTGACGTTAGGTGTATGGGATTTACTTTTTAACTTTCTTAAAAACAGTATATTACCTTTTCAAGTGAGCTGTGTTAGGGCATAGGAGACACTCCCTTCTCCCCCCCCTCACTATCTCTGAAATCCCCTCCTGCGAAACGATTATAAATTTTTACCTGATTGACATTTAATTAAACTATTTGTTTGTAATTCCTTTATGTTACCTATATAAACAATTTGTAGTCAAATTTGACTATAATTCTTAGTAAAGTTGATTTTCAGAAAAGAAAATATGTTTTATTTTTTGTCATTTTGTAACTCTTCATGGCATTCTATACATTTAATTGGTATTTCATACACCACCTAAAAAAAGTATGTAATGGAAAACGACAGCATACATATTTTTTACATTGCCTAAGCAAACCCGGCATTACATGAAAGGACTGGGTATTTTATATGACAAAAATTTATTTATTGCCGGTAACAAATACAATTTGGCGCCAGTAAGTCTTGACGGTAACGCGTCTATGTAATAAGTTTAGACTGGATAAAATAATGCAGTATTTTTTGTGACTGTCATCTATTTTCTGTGATAGAGGTGTTGTTAGCCTATACGGCTCTTACAGCCTCATCTGACTCAGGGCTCGCGGCCTGAAAGGCCGTGAGCTGATAAAGATTGTTATGAAAATAATTAGCTCCTGATATGCAGAAACTCTAGTTAAAAGCTGGGGCTTAATTATCATCTAAATTCCGCCATCGCACATCGTGAAAAAACTCATGATATCGTACACACCATCTGGATCCTTCGTAGTCCACCACTCGCCGGTGGCAAACGGTATTCGGTTTATTCCACAGAGAGGTCGTACGTGAAAGAAAACTTTTAGTGAAACGTACACTGGTAGACCGCCCCGCATCCAGATAGTGTGGATGGTTTCGGGAGGTTTGCCGCGTAATGCGTTCACGAAATTTGGCGGTGGGCATTAATCCGAATAATTCCTCAGAGAACTCCTCGTGATAGTTGCGAAAGAAAATGCAAAGAGATGCAACATCTACTCGCAGCGCTAGTGAATCGAGCCGATCGGAAAGCACTCGGTCGTCGACGATTCGAGCAGCTCTGCGCTGGATGAAGTCAAGTGGAAGGAGCTGGCATAGGTAAGCCCCAGCCCAAAGATGGGAATAGTATTCTATGTGATGCCGAATCTGCGTCTTGTAAAGTTGTAGGCGGTGTGCCGGCATGAAATACTGTCCCGCTCTGCTGAGCACGCCAAGGTTTTTAGAAATCAATTTAGCCTTCTCTTCCAAGTGACCACGAAACTGTACGACACTCGATATGTTGACGCCCAGGATTACGCTACTGGCTGAGGCAACCAGAGGAGTGCCTTGAAACTGAGGAGATAAGACAACTACTTTTTAGCGGTTAACGCGCAAACTTGTGTCTTCTGAGGGTTACACTGGACTACATTAGTCGCCCCCAATCCGAGCCTTTGTTCAGCACAGACTCGACTTCAGGCACAAGTTTGTCCCGGTACTTGGAGACATTTCCCCGATAAATATTGGCACGGCCGGTGTACAGAACATCACCAGTGCTGCCATCCGCATAGCAATGAATGTTACCGGTTTGCAACATATCATTGATATGCAGAAGAAACAGGGTTGGTGATAGCACGCAGCCTTGTGGAATGCTAGCTTGATAATAGGCTTGTGATCGGAGCATGTACCGTCTACAACGACCTTGATATCCTGACCCGCAAGGAAGCTGGTAATCCAATTGCACAATTTCTCGGGAAGCTCATAGGAAGGGAGCTTCGAAGGAAACGCTTTGTGCCAAACCCGATCGAAGGCCTTCGCAATGTCCAAGCTAACGGCCAATGCCTCTCACCTGGACTCTACTGCCTCCGCCCATCGATGCATCAGGTAGACCAGAAGATCGCCAACTGATTGACCCCGATGAAAACCGTATTGGCAGTTACAAATCAGCTGGTGATCCCCAAGGTACCGCATGAGCTGGCAGCTTATAATGGGTTCCATTATTTTAGAAAACAAGGAGTTGATGGCGATAGGCCTGTAGTTTAACTGATCTGAGCGGTCGTTGGAGCTTTTCTAGGGATCGGGTGGACGAAAGTCATCTTCCATGATTTCGGAACTACGCCTTGGCAGTAGGAGTACCAGACGCATTAGAACCGGTGCCAACTCTGGAGCACACGTTCTCAGTACAATTGGGGGGATTCCGTCAGGCCCACTCGACTTGTGGATGTCCAGGGAGAGGAGTGCTTTGGGAACTGAGCGCTGTGTGAGTCGCACATCCAGCATGGAGCAATCACACCGTGGGATAGTCGGCGGTGTGCTCCCCCCGTCATCGAGAGTCGAGTTGGACGCAAAGAAAGAGCCTAGCAGATCGGCTTTCTACTTTGCGGCCTGGGCCCGTGAGTCGTCCTCTCTGTGCAGAGATGGAGGAGATGGCTGACAGAAATTCCCTTTGACAGCCTTGGCGCGAGACCGTCAAGGGTTCCAGAGGGAAGGCGAACTAGTTTCTCGCCAATTCTGCCTATCTGCTCTGACTTTGCCTTGGCAATGACTCTTTTGAAGGCCCTGGAGGTGGAATTATACTTCTTTTTAAGGGTGCTGGTGTTTACATCCCGGGACGTTGATGCGTCAGCCCAGGCCCGGTAGCACTTTTGCTTAAAGTATGGTGCTATTTTACAGAAGCGACTAAACCATGGATGAGATCTGCCTCCGATGGGCACCACAGAAGAAGGAATAAAAAGTTCCATACCCTGAAGTATCACGTCAGCGACAGAGTCAGCAACAACGTTGGAACCGTCTGGCAAGAAGCCAACCGGGGTAGCATGCAAAGAAAGACTGCATCCTGTCCCAGTTAGCTGGCCTATAGTGCCAAACATGGCGGCAGCATGCAGAATGCATCCGCAAAGCGATTTCAGCGTGAGCGGCACCACACTCCGGACAAGACTATGATTCAAGAGGAGCCAGGAGGGGCATCGACGGAGACCACATATCCGTCCGGATGTGAGGTCAGCAGAAGGTCCAACAGGGAAGATCCATGAACCTCCACATCTGGAATCCGCGTAGGTGGAGAGTTGTGTCAGACCATATGCCAAGGCAATATATGAATATATGAACAGTATCATGAACAAATCTCCCCGCATGTTCGATTAAAGGTGACCACGATCTCTGCGGAGTGGATCTGCTGTAGCAACGAATTTGTAGCCATTTGGACGTGGTCGAAGAATCGGTTTGTTTCGGCATTACCGATGTGGGACCTTTAGAGACACCCGCATAGGCGGATGGTCGTCGATGTCTACGCGTAGCCAAAGGATGGACAGGTCCGAACCCTCAAGACTGCCGAGAACGGATGTCCTCTCTGACGTGTATGCAAACTCCAGCTCGAGGTACAAAGGAGTGTTCTTGAGTGAATTATTTTATTATTTTTAAACGTTTGAAGCCGGGTTTCATATTTTATTAGTAGTTAATTATTTGACTCTGCAAAATAGTTATAAGTCGACAATTCGGATTTCAAAGCTTATGTCTGTATTTGAGTTGCAGTATTTCATATTTCATATTTATTTATTTATTGCATTCATGAGTATAAGAATAGGTGACTAATATGCAATGTCCTCCTGGTCATTTGAGACTACAGAGCGACGTTCTCCTAGTTATTGTCAACTACCATAGCAACTTCCAAATGATATCGAATTACTCGTACCTCTATAAGATTTTCGCGACAGCAAAAATATACATGAGTCGAATGAGTCAAATAATCGAATTGCAAAACTTCTTTTTTGAGATCGGCTACATATACCCCTATTTTGATAAGGGGTTAAAAAACGGAATAGAAACTCTTTTTTCTATTCCGTTTTTTAACCCCTTATGCCGCTATGCAAAACCGCTATGCAAAATATCTGGCTCAGAGAACAAGAAATCTTTTACAGAGCGATGTTCTCCTAGTCATTTGATACTACCTCAGCAAATGTCGAACTATTCTCTATTTTGATAAGGGAATACAAAATGGTATAGAAAAAAGACGCTACGCAAAGTAACTCGCTCAAAGAAGAATAAATCTTATACAGAGGATTCTCTCCTAGTCATTTTCGACTGCCGTAGCAACTTGCAAATTGAAGCTACCCTAAATTTGGACACCTATCAACTGTGGAGCTCTTCGTTCAGTTGTGGAATGTAATAAACTAAGGACGGTGACAAGGCAGTGGACAATGTACAAGTTAATTCACTGTTATATTTTAAACATAAAATAGAGTTCCATTCACACTATACCATATAACATGATAACTTTGCGTAGGCGTTGCACGCGTTTTATTTTCCTCGGACCACCCAAGTTTTTAATATAGTCGGATTAACGACTCAATGCTACTCGTACGTAGTCCGTGTTAGAACAACAGATTTGTATAGACTTGTCGGTCAGTCAACAGTTGTTTTGAATATATTATTTCTTCTTTGGCTTTATCAGCCCGTAAAAATACACTGCTGATAAAGTTCAAGAAAAAAAATGACCTCTAATAGGTATTATGTGTAGTAATCTATTACACGTGCATAATTACATGAGACTCGCGTGAAATGTGGCGCCTCCGCCCGCTCCACGTCGCACTCCCCGTGTCACTTGTACAGCACTCATTTGTACAGCGAGCGGCCTTCGTTAGTATCGTTAGATTACCATACAGCGTAATAATATTACATAATTTTTTTTATAATGGTACATTATAAACGTTTTTGTACATTGTACACGCTTGCCGCTGTGACGTTATCAGACTCAGGTCTCTTGCTATTCTATTCTATTCTCCTCCATATAATTAAGATTTGCTACTATTTATCAAAAGGCACTTGACGGGGCTCCACTGCCCTAATATTAGTAATTTTGTACTGTCATATATAAATACTGGTACAGAGGTCTTTCTGCACCTTGTTTATCAACGTAATAATTCTTTACTCCATGATAATTTAGCGTACATTACTGCTTGTATTTGAACGTATTACAGGAATGGCAACAAACGGTTAAATATTTCTTGTAATGTGATTCTTAGGAGTCATTTTAAATCATAAATATCACGTATATAGCACTAGCTTTTGGAAAATTATGGCACTGACACTCTTAAGATATGGGCACGAAGCAATTTTTAGTGTTCATTACCAAATTCAACACAAAGAAACACATAAATCCGTTTTCTGTTTATTTATATGTCCGTTTCGGATACTTTCCTCTGTGTATTTCTAGTAATTATAACTTCAGCTAAAAGCTTTTATACCATTAAATAATTTCATGAACAAACTAATACACGCAGAAGTAGTATCAAGGTTTTATAGGTGTTAGAGACATCGTATTCTGGTAGCATGTTTCAATCGATGAAGTGTTAGAATGGGTTTTAAGGGGACTTTATGGATTATTCGTTATTCGATAAAATTTTGCTTTACGCTGGGTACTAAAAGTTTTTAAAATTCCATAAATTGAATCATCAAGTCCGCCTTTTCATTTGAAGCGTGGTAGCCCTAACTGTGATATACTAAAACGGTTGCACATTCGTCATTCTAAACTCGCAAGCGCTAAATATGCCCGCAGTGCATACACAGGGCTAATTTGTAATTGTTCACGCTCCATAAAACATGTTCAGACCTTTTAAGGACTGATCTGTTAACTCTCCACGGGGATTGAGCGCTTGCGCCAAATGAGATCTAATGGGTCTAATGGGGTGCTTGCACCATATTGGATAATTAAGCATCTACTCAACGAGCTATTAAAGTCGTGAACACACTTGTATAGTGAATGTTATACAATTAAATTTAATTGATTTTATTTACTACTATCTTTCCACGCGGCTTTATCCGCGTGGAATTTTTATGGTTGGATTTCATGCGTTTTGATTTGTTTTTGCGCAGCACCCTAATTGTTTTTTTTTTAAATAAAAGTAGCTTAAAATACTCCTTGTGATGTCAGCTATCTCCCAGCCAAAGTTTTAACAAAATCGATTCAGCCATTTCGGAGATTAGCCGGAACAGACAGACAGACAGACACACACACATTTTTTTTAAATTGCTTCATTGTTATAAGTACCGTATATACTTTCATATGCATTTAGTAAAAAGGTATTTACGACATTACAAACATACACTTCAATTTACTTATGTATAGATGGTACGAGGGCATCGGCTGAATATCACTGCAGCATAACGCTGATTCAGATGCCTATTTTTTCCACGTTAATTATGATGTGATAAATATAAATCAATGTGATAAATATACACGTAATGCAATTGTGTATTATGTTGGCTACATATAAAGATTTGTTGCTTTCTTTTCTTTCGTTGTTTACTTCTTATACCCTATTTTTTTCTAGGTTGTGGAACAATCGCGAAGCAACGTTGAAAATACCAAAAAATAATAAATACGTCGGTAGTCTAAAAATAATTCGGCGCTAACGCTACAAAAGGGCGAACCTAATTTTTTTTTAAATTACAGGAGATCAAGAAAACATTCATTTTTACCAATTATTAGCTTTTTTCGTCAGAAAACCGAAAATATTAGATTAAACGGAAAACTAAAAATGAAAACTAAAAATAAAAATTAGGGTAATATGGTCATCCGGTTAATATGGCCACTTTCATATAACTACAGCCTTGTTTGAATAGATGGCTTTGTGATGCGACAGCTCTTCATCGGTTAATCAAATAATAAATGGTCACAAGGGCGCTGCTTTATTGACACCACTAACTATTGACATTATAGTAAGTATTTTAATCGATTTTAGTATGGTGTTAGTTTATTTAAGTTGATTTTTCGTAGTGTCCCTAGTATTGCCAAAGCTTGTTTGCTATTTTTTTGCCTAATATATTAGTTATAGTATACGACTTTGTGTTTTTGTCTCTGTCCTTTTCCTAGTTTTGGTTTTATAGGGCGGCAAAGCTTAAGGTGATCATATTAACCTCACGCACCATCGGGGAATAGTAAATGTTTTCTTGCTCTCCTGTAGTTTTAAAAAAAATCAGATTCCCCCTTTTGCAACGTAAGCGATGAATTTTGTTCTCTAGACGAAATTTTGGTCACAGCGGCCAGTCCTAAAGGAGACCGGCCATCTGTGCAAGACAGGATTATAGAGCACCAGTGTACGCGCAAAAACAGGTGTGCTCTCTATCTCGCTCTAATTGTCCGCTGCGACGGAAATCGAACATGACTGGAGAGAGATCAGGCGCAGGACCAACGGCTCTATGTGTTTTCCTGCGAATTTCTTGATATGATAATCTAATAACCGATTTCGGTCCGACCCAGGTTGACCCCCGAAGCACTTAGCCAACGAAGCAATTAGTACGCATAACACTCGGTTACGCACACGGCCTTATTTATAAATCCTGTCCTGCGTAAATGGGTAGCCTCTGTTAAGTCTGCCAGCCGTGACTGAAATTCGGTCTGGAGGACATTGTAACCCGGTAAATTTCAACTAATGATAAATCAGTAGATACTTAAAATTCAGTTTACAATTTATGCGGTGTCGACAAAAGAAATTGAACCGGCACTGTTGCATACTAATTAAATTGAAGACGAACTTGGATCTGAACTCCCACAATTTTATCATTTCACTGGCTGTTTCTCGCGACTTCGTCCGCGTGGTTGAATTGAATTTCATGAGTTTTAATTTTTTTTTGCGCAGAACCCAAATTCTTTTTCCAAATTAATATAACCTAAGGAAGTAACCTTAGTGTACTGTAGTAACCAGGTGTCAGCTACCTGCCAGTGAAAGTCGCGTCAAAACTCAAGTGCTGGACCTTTCAGAGATTAGCCGGAACACGCAAGCAGATAGACGAAGAAAATTTAAAAAAAAATTATTCTCATAAGCATTGTAACATACTTTCGTACGCATTTAGTAAAAAGTTGTTATTTTGACATTATAAACAAACAAATAAATTTTATTTGTATGCCTAGATTATCAGTCGTCATCATCATCACATCAGCCTTCGGCAGTCTACTGCTGGACATAGGCCTCTCCCAAGGCGCGACACTTAGCCCAAGCACCTTGCGCAGATCGTCGCTCCATCTAGCCAGGGGGCGTCTCACACTACGTTTACCAAAACGCGGTCGCCAGTCTATGACACGCCTACTCCAACGATTATCGCTTCTGCGACAAATGTTACCAGCCCATTGCCACTTCAGCCTGCAAGTACGGAAGGCTACGTCGGTAACCTTGGTTATCCGGCGGATTTCTTCGTTACGAATCTTATCCACCAGGGAAACTCCGAGCATAGCTCTTTCCATCGCCCGCTGGGTAACTTTGAGTTTGCGGAGTAGTCGTACCTTAAGTGTCCACATTTTGGCACCATATGTGAGTACTGTCAGGACGCACTGGTCGAAGACTGTCGTCCTCCAGCTTTGCTGTATGGGCGACGAGAAGACCGGGCGAAGCTTCCAGAACGCTGCTCAGCCCAACTGAATCCGCCTATCGGCTTCTTTCTCGAAGTTGTTTTTATCTATCTGTATTATTATACTCCTGAACAACTTCAAGAATTTCGCCATCAACGATAATCGGATCTGGTATGACATGACTGTTAAACATAAAAATATACTGTAAAGATTGTACAAGTTTACGCACCAACTTCGACACACTCAGACGATGAAGTTGAAGCTGTGTATGAAGACATAGCTAAGACTTTACATAACACCACTAAAGCCCACTTTAATGTCGTCATGGGGGACCTTAACGCCAAAGTTGGTAAATATACAGGTGTTGAATCGATTATGGGACCACACGGAAACAGAAACCACAGGGGGCAAATGCTGATCAACTTCCTCGAAAAAGAGAGGCTTCATCTAATGAATTCCTATTATCAAAAAAAGCCTCAAAGGAAGTGGACCTGACCCGACAACGAAAAATAAGATTAACTTCATCATGACGGACAAAAAGTACATATTCAGGGATGTCTCAGTGAGCAATAGGTTTTATACCGGGAGCGATCACCGACTTGTTCGAGGCACTCTGAATAGCGATTTCATGATTGAAAGAGACCGTCTGATGAAGTCTACGCTCCTACCAAATGTCTTTCAACATTTCCGATCCCAACGTTTTCAGTTGGAACTCCGGAACGATTTTCAACCACCCAAGCAGGCTGGGTTTCGAGGAGGCTATGGCACCATAGAGCACATTCACACAGTTAGGCAAATTATACAGAAGACGAATGAGTACAATCAGACTCTGTGTCCGGCTTTTATGGACTCTGAGAAAGCTTTTGACTCAATCGAAACTTGGGCTGTTATAAATTGCTTGCAGCGTTGCGGATTGACTGGCAATATATAGATGTCTTGAGACATTTAAATACTACAAGCTCGATGTCCGTCCAAGTACCGGGTGGTCTTACTAAACCTATCCAGTTGCATCGTGGAGTGAGACAGGTGGACACAATATCCCTGAAACTGTTCACAAATGCGCTGGAAGATGTTTTTAAAACGCTAAACTGGAATGGACGCGGCATCAATATAAACGGCAAACACATCTTACACCTACGTTTTGCCGTCGTCATGGCAGAATCGCTGCAGGAACTACAAGACACGCTGAGTAGCCTAAATAAAGCCCAAAGTGTCGGTCTGTGTGTGAATTTAAATAAGACGAAAGTCATGTTCAACAGTCATGTCATACCAGATTCGATTATCATTGATATCGATTATCGATTATCGGTGAGATTGTGCAGAATAAAAATTATTCAATATCTACACAAATAAGTAAATTAAGATGTATTGTGATATTGTGTAATATGAAAGTAGATATATACGGTACTGCTACAAAAAAAATATAATTTTTTGAAATTTTTTCTGTCTATTTGTCTGTCATTTTATCTGTCTGTCTGTGTGTTTGTTCCGGCTTATCTCCGAAATGGCTAGACTGATTTCAAGAGTGCTTTAACTGACTGACACTAATGTTATAAGGAGTAACTAAGGCGACTTTTATTTGGGAAAAAGAATTCAAGTTCCTCCAAAAAAACTCAAACTACATGCAATCCAACCGTAGTAAATTCCACGTGGGCGAAATCGCGGGGAACAACTAGTAGGTACTTTTGTTTTCTTTTACCACGATATTAAGACGTATTTTCTTACATAAGCGCTCCACGTTGCTGCTTACTAAGTATTTATCCCGTATCGTGAAGGTTTTTTGCATGGATAAATTGCACATGAATTAATACGGACCCGAAACAATTATTCGCGGGCCACTGCGCGGAATCGAACCCGGGACGTGCTGCGCCGCAACCAATTAATTATCCACTGCGCTACTAAGCCACCAAAGGCGAAATGTTTTATCACCTATTAAATAAACGTTCCCTATCAAATAGGATTTAGTAACAGGACACAGTATCAGTATCAATGATCCTGATTTCCAACGAAAGAATTAATTTTATAGACGCAATCAATATAATTGTAAATGAAGCTTCAACTGAATACATGACCCCTCTAAATAGTCATTCAGTATATATTATACATTCTATCACAACTATAATATTAATTTATCTAAATTAAACTCAAACAAATATAACTTCTACTGTCAGGTGTAAATTTGTTTAATATAATCAAATCTTAATTTTGTAGGAGACAATATCAAGTTACAGTCGATTACAATAATTAGGATCACTTTGTGGGAAAAATCGATTTAGTGTGTACGTACCTTTACGTTTATTACGTTTGATTAAATGGAGTAATATATACTTGAATTTAAATCGAATTACTTTCGTATCACAAGATGTTACATAACTTTTTCATTCATACAGCCTATCAAAGTGTACTGTAGAACATAGGCCTCGCCATAGAATTCCTCATAAGGGGAATTGCTATAGTTGCCACGTTTGGCAGATCGGCAACCGCAGTTTTCTTACTAACCAAGTTCAGCAAAGCCTATCTATCTGGTAAATAGGTTTCTTCTGAAAATCTATACAAATAAACAAAATTGACGTGTCTGTTTGTAACGTCAAAATAACAGCTTTTGACTAAATGCATGTGAAAGTATGTATACAGTATTTATAAAAAAAAATTAAACTGTTTGTGTGTCTGTCTGTTTGTTCCGGTTAATCTACGAAAAGGCTGGCCCGATTTTAACGGGACTTTCACTGACAGATAGCTGATGCTGTAAGGAAAAACTTAGGCTTTTATTTTATAAAAAGAATTAGGGCTCCGCACAAAATACATACAACCCATGAAATTCAATTATAATAAATTTTACCCGGGCGAAGTCGCGGGGAACAGCTAGTATTCAATATAGATAGATAATTTGATGATAAGAATTTGATCATAGGTAAAAATTCTTTTACGCAAATACGGACGAGGTTCAAACCCGAACTGTCGACTTATACTTTGCAGAGTCAAAAAATTTACTTTTAATGCGAAGTAAAAGCTTACTTATAAGTCTATAACTTGGTACTAAGACATTGTATAAAGATGTAAAGCTACGACTTCAAGACTTCAAATTTTTTATTATAAGATAGGGTGACCAACGAGCACGCAGTCCACCCGATGGTAACTGGTTGCTGTGGCCCATAGACATCTACATCTACTCCCGATTAAGAATCAAAATGCAGATGCGTTGTCAACCGTGCGGACTAAGATAGAATGCCTCGTTTCTAGTATAAAGGGTCTCCGGTTCACTCATCATACGAAACAGTTTCACGCTGGTATTCTGTGAGAGCATGGTCCTACCCCGGGCGAGCCGACCCATTCGTGCTCTACTATACTACTAATATGGCTGTAGCATGGCTCTACGTACAAAATGTTATAATTGTTACAAATATAGTACAATTTTAATGTTCTATTGAAAACTTCATCTCCTATTTAATTATCCATCGCGTCGGTGTGAAATATTTTCTCGAAATATATGACCACTTCAGAAGCCCCTTATAACCTATTTGATAAAAATAGGATCATCTAAATCAGTTTACAATTGACGAAGATGTAGTGTATACATTATACCCTGATACTATAAAAAGTACAGTCGTACGATTAACCTCCACCTTTTTTTTATCGGCTAAATACTTGAACGAAGGTTGAACCTGGGTTTGCTCGCGTATGTAAAATTCACGTTCGCAAGTCCTTACGCCTGTTATATTATAACGTCACGATCATTGTTAATATAACATAGAATAACGTAAATACTCACGCCTGTCACCCAGAGGGGTACGCAGAGACTACAGACTTCCATTTGGCACGATGCCGACACACCTCTCTCGCCTCCTCTACATACATATACATACAAGCATACATGCTTGTCGGTTAAGGGTACTCCTAATTTACCACTAAACCCATTTTCAATATATCGCCAGTTCGTTCAATAAACTTTCACCTAGGACGTCCCTTTCCGACTCTGCCCTTCACTTCTGAAACATAAATTTGCTTTGTCATTATTTCCTCATTCATTCTTTCCACGTGACCAAACCACCGAAGCATTCCTTTCTTAATCCTGGTCACAACCATTATTAACCCGTATTTAAATTAAGTATGAACTCTTTTTACGTGATAGAGCCACGTTGCAGTTATATTAAGGTTTAGCACAAATGGGTCGGCTTGAACGGGGTAGGACCACGCTCTCACAGAATACCAGTGTAAAATAGCAGCTTAATGCTACTGTGTTTTGTATGGTGAGTATCGAGAACCGCAGACCCTTTTAACTGGAACGAGGCATTACATCTCGGTCTTCAGGGGTGAAAACGCACTCTGCATTTTGATTTTTAATTGGGGATAAATGTGGATGTGTGTGGGCCACAGCATCCACTTACCATCAGGTGGACTGCGTGCTCGTTTGTCACCAATATTCTATAAATATAGTGTCGGCGAAAGAATATCCACCACCCCATAATGTCATTAGAGGCGATAGAGGGAAACAAACCGGAAGATGTGCAGCAGCGCGTTCCTAATTACAACTAGAAAAAAACTGCTACTGCCAACCCGTCTGCCAAGCGTGGCAACTATGGCAAATATCCCCCTTATGAGACTTTCTATGGGGCCTCTTCAGCAATGCACAGACTTAAATTAATGGGAAATGTATTTATATCCAATTATTTAATTTATAGACTACTCATACAACATAGGCTCTTTTAAACGCGCATGTCTGATTGGGCAATTGAAAACGCGTACGACGTACAACCGACTACCTGAGAACGAATTACAAAATGCACGGTACGAGCTTCCTCATTCAAACAACTTAGAATTATACCTAGTTTACCTTAATATACCATTAAGTACTGTACTTTATTGATCGTGCTTAGTGGCTACAGTGCTGGATTCGAATCCCACTTTGAGACAACATTTTTGCAAAGGGTTATATAAATATTTAAATCTCTCTGAGGTCTTTAACCACAGCTTAAAGACCTCACAGTGGTGAAACGCCTTTGATGCAGACGCGGCCAGCGTGTATATGCTTGTGGTTGTCACGAAAATAGTAATGAAATAATTTTGGATATTACATAAAATTTAAAAAGTCAAAGTTACAGCTTATACATATATGCTCTCACTGCGTGTTGGCGAACTTCACATATCTTTGAAATTTTTTTTCTTATTTCGCAGACATGCAAGTTTCCTCACGATATCTTCCTCCACCGCCGAGCACGTGGTAAATCAGCACTTAAAATTGCAATTAACAATTTCATTGACGCCGGCGGGTATCGATGAAATTTTTAAAACCCGGTTTGCTCGCGTACTGTGCAATTTACAGCGAGCGCTAATCATCTGAGCTACCACGACTCTCCAGGATATTGTAATACTCATTATCATTTATTAAAATTGAATACATACTTATAACTTAACCCCTCAGTCCCCTTAAAATTCTCATGCAGTCGCATGCGCCCGGAAAATCCCGGGCGGTCGCATGCAACCGCAACCACCCGTTGCATTTAAAACTATTAAAACTTATGTTTGGAGACTACTTCTCTACGAAGAAGTTTGTCATTATAAAATCTATACAAAATTCTCTATATAAAAGTCAGGTTTTAGTTCATTACAAAAAGACTATTGTATTTTGATAACAAAAACAAAACATACCAAGCGAATATCGGCAGCGTGAAAATCAC